>JADBJO010001032.1:40000-55000 GCA_016801955.1 Conus betulinus
TGGAGGATTTAACTTACAAAAAAATGATGTCGCCATTTTTGGGGTGTGATTTCTTCATAGGATTCATGGACGATATGTGCACACTCTGGAGTCGAGCACTGTTCTCTTCCTGTCTTGTCCAGACAGCCAGTGACAGGTCATGATGTTCCTTACGTGTAGTTGTTGGTGAGCCAGCCATCACATGTGCTTCTTCAGCAAGCTACTAAGCTCTGGAGCTGTAAGGAAGAATCTCTCCCAAGCACTGACATTCTGTGTAATGCCCACGAGTCCTCCAGTGACTTTCATGATGCGGTTGATGTGCTCAAGAGCATGATCCACCCCAATGGCACGGAATGGGATCTGGTTTTTGTTGACTACAAAGTTTACATAAATGAACTCTTGATGTGTCTGGATCTGTGATCTGAAGGGCTGTCATCTCCCTCAGGTAATGTGGAGCCAGCCTGGCATACTTCTGCTTGTCATAAGCAAAGGAGTACTTGCACAGAGCATCAAGGGACGACAGGTGCAGCTCCCAGAGACCATCACGGGTGGCACGGATGAATGTATATATGAGTAATACCATCCTCATGTAGGTCCGCATAAACTTGAAGAGTGAACTTTGTGATCCCTTCTTCTTATCAAACTGGGACATCATTTTCAGTACCCTTTGGAAGTCAAGGATAGTTAGCACATTTTGCTGCTCTTTCAACATCTCTTGTTGCAGGTGTTGAACACGACTTTGGTCAAGCTGCTGTGCTGCCTCTACACATGGCCTCTTCAGATAAGGATGATCCAGGAAGAATTCTTCTACATAGAGATCATAGAGGGCCCGGACTGTACTCATGTGCATTTCTTATTTCTACGGCCTCAACTATCATGCAAATTTAGCTGATGTGGATCATAATTGCATCTTCCTGAAGAGGAGAAAATGAGATCTCAGTATTCTATGCTGGTTTGGATGGGTCGTGGCTCCAAAGTTCAACAAGAAGTCAGTTGTATGATCATAAACAGGATAAACAGACATTCTGTAATAAAGACACTGTTAGTTCAGATTGAATATTTGTCAGAAACACTTTAGAAAACACAATGTAACATTCTTTAACATTCTGGCACTCCAGACTCTGAAACAAAGCGTGATTAATTCAGTACGTTGGGTCAAAAATGACCTTTCAACTTTGACGCTGTGTCAAGATTACTGAAGGTCCACAGAAAAAAATGGCGACAACATTTTTTCCACCTTCTGGCAATGCTAAGAACACATTCATAATAATTGCAAAAAAAAATAACATGCAAACCCAACGGGAATCCCAATCTGTTACGATCATCATCATCATCATCATCATCATCATCATCATCATCATCACCAGCAGCAGCAGCAGCAGCAGCAGCAGCATCACATCACCATCACCATCTTCATCATCATCATCATCCTCTCTCTCTCTTCTCCTTCTTCTTCTTCTTCTCCTTCTCCTTCTTCTTCTTCTTCTTCTTCTTCTTCTTCTTCTTTCTTCTTCTTCTTCACAAACTGTCAAACTGTGTTAGCTAAATGGGCCACAGTAATCAGTTTGCAAACCTTTTGGAATGTGCCTCTGTTCTATTTCGGTGTTCAGAGAGAGAGAGAGAGAGAGAGAGAGAGAGAGAGAGAGAGGCACAAGTAGCAAGCAGGAAGAGGTGTATCTTACTACAGTAGCCATTCTCGCAAATAGATCCCTTGAGACAGACAATCACCTCGCTGCCATTGATGCATTTGGCTCCATTGTTCAATACTGCAAAAGACAGAGAAATGATCACATCCGTTGTGTATGCCTTTATAGTCAAGCTTTTTTAAGTTGTTAAAGCGCGCGCGCGCGCGTGTGTGTGTGTGTGTATGTGTGTGTGTGTGTGTGTGTGTGTGTGTGTGTGTGTGTGTGTGTGTGTGTGTGTGTGTGTGTGTGTGTGTGTGTGTGTGTTTCAGAGATAGATAGATAGATAGATAGATAGATAGATAGATAGATAGAGAGAGAGAGAGAGAGAGAGAGAGAGAGAGAGAGAGAGAGAGAGAGAGAGAGAGAGGGGGGGGGGCAATTGTGCGCGCGCATGTGTGCGTGTGCGTACGTGTGTGCGCGCGTGCGTGCGTGCGTGCGTGCGTGCGTGCGTGTGTGCGTGCGTGTGTGTGTGTGTGTGTGTGTGTGTGTGTGTGTGTGTGTGTGTGTGTGTGTGTGTGTGTGTGTGTGTGTGTGTGTGTGTGTGTGTGTGTGTGTGTGTGTACATATAACAAGGGAAGTTGGCAGCGGTGTTCGATGTGTTGTATGCAATTCCTTTGCTAATAGTAACATCAGATTTAATTACATGGTAATCAACAAGTCAGTCGTAAAGAATCTTCTAGTTTATTATCAAGGAAGAGCAAAAAAGGAACTACTACGCCGCCAACCGATGGGGTAAGCAAATGATAAATGCAGGGCTTTTCGACCTGTTTGGTCTTCTTCAGGCAAGACAAATTACATTCAAAACAATTTAAAAAAAAAAAAAAAAAAGAAAAAAGAAATGGCAGTCAGTCAGTTATGTCTTTGAACTGGGAGCGAGAAGACTAAGGAATGGAGTCGAGGTTGAAAGGGGAAACAATGCGGGTAACAATTTTTTTTATCATGATGATGAAAAAAAAAAGAAGAAGGAAATTCCACTCCTATTTCTTCTTGTATTTCTTGTTCTTGTTCGCTCATTCCGACACGACACCCCGTCCACAGCCACAGCCTGGTCGCCCCCCGCCACCGGCAATCCACAGGGAGCAGTCAATGTCAAGTCGTCAAGAGGCAACCCACCGGAGGAGACACTGCACTGCGCCGAGTCACTTCAGTGGTGTTCAGTGGCGCCTGTTCTGATCTAACATACGCAGGACACCACCTACTAAGCCCCCTACTGACGACAATAATTGCTTAGTCGCGGAGCCGGCGTGAGTGAGCTCTCCCTCCGGAGGGGCGCCACCACGTCCGTCCAACGACAGCCCCCATGGACTCGCCGATACCGGTGACCCGGACGGAACCAAACCAAGGCCACAGACGTGGAGAGGACATCGAAACTGAGGTCACCATGAGAGCAGGGCATGAAGGGCCACAGAATTTGAGACTTTTTTTTTTATGCTGATCGATGAGAATGAGGATGATTAAGATGATGCTACGGATTTCCAATTCGGTCTGAGACTACATGACAGGGCTGTACTCTACGCTTCCTTTCATAATATATCCCGGCGTCAACCAGGCCCGAGAGATACAGACACCTGCAGTGTTGGTCAGGAAATTTGAGCAACACTCTCAGAAACGCATCCATTAAGTGGGATGAAACTCGACTGTGTGGTCCCAGTCTTCCCAACTGAGCCCGCAGCAAACTCAACTCTGGGTAGGAGCCGGTCGGGGCAGAAAAAACCCACATGACTTCTGATGGGATTCGAAACGACGACGACGACAACAACTACAACTACTACAACTAGAACTACCACTTCTACCACTACAACTATTTCTTCTAGTAGTATAACTACTACTACTACTACTACTACGACGACGACGACGACGACGACGACGACTACTACTTTTACTACCACCATTACTACTATTTGTAAATGTGTTCCGGGGGTGCGTGGGCACACGCTATACTTGGATACTGATGCCAAGGTGGCTGAGGGGTCCCGGGTTTGGCAAAAGCTGGGATTCCTGTACAGCGCACTCTGAGTTGTCCCTCTGTAATTGCCAAAACGCCAGGACTTTGACATGACTGACGTAGTGCAAACCGACTGCTTTGTATTGATGATGGCGGATGTCGGCCATGTATTCTGAGGTGCTTGTTACAAGTATGCAGGACGTCTCATCCACATAGATTTCACCGAACTGTTCGCAGTAGTTGGTGTACACACTTTTGTCGTCGTCGTTGTTGTTTGTTGTTGTTGTTGTTGTTTGCAGCTTTGACAGGAGAATGCGCACTTAATTTTGAATGAGCCTTTGGTGCCATGGAGGATAGTGGCTGGCTCGGGGAAAGGACAGATTGAAGGCAGTCTGGTTGATTGATTGATTGCTAGGCCCTTGGGAAAACCATTCCATGTCTTTGATTTTTTCTTCTTTCCATGTCTTCACCGCCATGTTTCCTCAGTAGCACTACCGTCTGACCTCCCATCACAGCTTCCTGTCCACTGCTACATAGAGACATGATGAACAATTGAGAGAGAGAGAGAGAGAGAGAGAGAGAGAGAGAGAGAGAGAGAGAGAGAGAGAGAGACAGACAGACAGACAGACAGACAGACAGACAGACGGACAGACAGGCAGACAGACATACAGACAGACATACAGACAGACAGACTGTAACGTTGCGCCACTGAGGGTAGTCCCTGCTCTTGTCTCTTGTGAATGAAGAATGACCTTGAACATTCATTCATATATATATTTTTTTTATGTTCGTAATATCTGTATGACGTGATATATGACGAGATTCCCTACTATGTCATCTTCAGCTTGGTGCCACCAAACCTTTTTTTTTTGCGTCCGATATTCTTAACTCTCTCTGCTCCGGAGAATGTTATACTCAAGTTCCAGGCTAAATGTGTTGGACTATATTAATAAAAAGAACCAAATTGTTATATTGTGATTGGGTTTCCTTGACTATCGATCAGTAACTAAGTACGCAAGAATAAATCATTACGTAGTCTCAACTGGACAGTTGACCTATGGATTCTAGCCGGTAAGCATCGTTTCGTCTGTCCCTCACCTTGTTTAGGAAAGAAAAGAAGTAACCATCCCTTTATTTTGTCATCACCAGAGATATCACCTTTACAAAGAGCATCCTACCGAAAACAAAGAAAAAAAAAAAAAAAAAAAAAGAAAAGAGGAGGAAAAGTTCTACCATCGGAGAATCCAGGGACGGAGGCTTTCGTTTTCTTTGCGAGGATCTAGCTGGTGAGTGGCGAAATACGGCAGCAGCGGGACTGCGTATGAAATTGTCTGTTTGTCTTTTGTTCGTCAAGTTGAATCGTCGTCTGAGTTATTTGGTGCAAGAAATATTGAGTTTGCTTAGTATGTTTTGAATGAATTACTGCACCACAATATTATTGTTCGGCCAGGTTAGCATGAACATTAGTTATTTAGATCTTATTCCCAGAGACATGTGAAGCATGATTCGGATATTGTTTATTGCTATGCACTTACATATTGGCATCTATTACGATGTTTTCATTCTTCGAACTTCAAGAGACTGACTTTGTGCTCGGATCAATATAAGTATCTTTTTCAGAATATGTTATGCTGAAGAATGTCTTTCGGAGCATTGTACATTTTCTTTAACTATGGTGAAAGACATCAGGGCGCATGGAAATTGATGATATTATGGCAAACTTGGTGATTGTTTTTCGACTAATCCAAACGGAATGGATCGATTGGATCTGTACGCTTCGAAGCCAGTCAATTGAGTTCGATCACAGCAGTGTCTAAAGGGCATGGCTCTTTTGCATGTCACAGGGAGGATCTTCGTTCGTTCGTTCGATCGTTCGTTCGTGTTCGATGTATCTTCGATCTTCGACTTGGTCTTTGATCTTCGTTCAAATTCATATTCGATTTTCGTCCGGTCTCTTCTTCGTTCGGCCTCTGCGTTCGTTCGAGTTTCAACTTCAATTTCAACTTCGCCTTCATCAACCTTATCTTCGACTTCGTCTTCAACTTCATCTTATTTTCAACTTCAGCGAGGCCGTTCGACAACACCTTGGACTAGTTCACGAAGGACGGAGGGCTATCTCCTTTCAGGCTAAGAAAACTATTATCTGTGATCTTCGGTTTTGTCCAGTCGATTATCTCCCTGTGGGTTTCTTCTGTCCTCTGTCTATACTGTCTATTCTTTATTCGTTAACCGTACCCTTTTAGTTTATTGTTAATAAATGTATGAAACTGTTGGTTAGGTTTTTGCTTTGAAAAACCATTGGCGTGGTTGTGTGAGATTGACAATTTTTTCCACCTCGTCTTTCTCACACTAACGTATGAAAGATCTCACGACCATAGCTTCACAACTTTACCATCAGAAACGCTACACACACACACACACACACACACACACACACACACACACACACACACACAGACAGAGAGAGAGAGAGAGAGAGAGAGAGAGAGAGAGAGAGAGAGAGAGAGAGAGAGATTCCGTGTGAAACAAGGATACAGAAAACTTATCTTCAGATGAAGCAAAATCAAAGTAATTACCAGTAGAGAAGCAGAGAAACTCACAAATTTTGAGCAAACATTGAGTGCACGCGTGCGCTTGTTTGCTTGTGTGAGTGTGTGTGTGTGCGTGTGTGTGTGTGTGTGTGTGTGTGTTTGTGTGTGTGTGTGTGTGTGTGAGTGAGTGAGTGAGTGTGTGTGTGTGTGTGTGTGTGTGTGTGTGTGTGTGTGTGTGTGTGTATTTGAGTGCGTGCGTGCGTATGTGTGTGTGTGTGTGTGTGTGTGTGTGTGTGTGTGTGTGTGTGTGTGTGTGTGTATATATATAAGTTTAAAAATATGATTTAAAAAGGAGATTAAAAAAAAACAACAAAATTGTTTCGAGCTCTTTGCTCTCGTCAGGGTGTTCATTTTGGGCACGCTACCGGTGTTATATATTGTGTGTGCAAGCGTGAGTTCTACATGTGTTTCACGTGGCCTGTACCTTTTTACGATTTTTTTTGGGGGTGCGTTCAGGGAGGGTGTGTTAAGGAATGGAGTGTTGACAAGGATTTCCATTTGTGCCTGCAATTGTTTATGATCTCTACTTTTGAATTCAGAGTTGCTAGATGAGGTTTGCATAATATCAGCCACTTTTCTGTAGAACATAGGTTGCATTTTTTAGAGAGATATTATTGCATGGTGCTGCTCTTTTTATAATTTTCCATGATATATATTGTAGTCTATTTTTTTATCTTTAAGTTTCCAAATGTGTTTACTTAGTTCTGTTTGTTTTTATATTTTTTTCATTTTTGAAGGACTGTTTATGGTTTGCATATCTAGTTTTTAAAATGGTTTGCAGTAATCCCTATGTATGTTTCTTTGTCACTATCTGTTGTTACTGTGGCTTGTTATACAATATTATCGTAAAGGCATTTATTATTCAGGGGGCACTGATCTTTTTTAGTGCAGTTACAAGATATCCTTTTGTTACCCTTTTTGGCTGTGTTGCCTTTAGTTTTCTTAGATGAGTCAATTATGTTTTTGAGGTTGGGCATACATGAATATGACAGCTTGATGGTGTTTTTATTGAATATTTTAGATAGTACATGTTCTTTTGGAAATGATGTTATCAGAATTTTAAAGAATTTTTCCTACTTTAGTCTTTATTCTTCCATCATATGGGGGATTATAGCATATGATCTTCCTTTTCCTGTTTTTCTTATTACTGTTCATGTTATTATCTGGGTTGTATTGTAGTTTGTAGTTGTAGCCACTTTTTTCAGCGCCTCTTGGTATTCAACTGCTGCACTGTTGAATACTTTCTCGTTGCATGACAGGTTAGATAGTCTTTTGTTTATGCCACTGGGTATGGTTTTTAGGATAGAAGGTGGATGGTTACTTTTGATGTCTACGTAGATGGGTTTGTCGTTAGTTTTTTTTTTTATATGGTTTGTATACATGGTCATTAAGGTCTAATGTTATGTCTAGGTAGTTTACTACCTTCTTGTTGGCTTCTACTGTGATTTTTAAGTTAAGGCTTTGGAAGATTTTACAAAGTTCTTTTTTTTCTTATTTTCAATGGTTTTTGGTTTATTGTTTAGCGCGGCAAGGCCGTCGTCTCTGTACAAACCAACCTGTTTACCAAGTGTTTTCTGTATATTGGATAACATGAATAGTCCAACTAGTTCACATGTTTCGGCACCCATCATATGAACCCATTGTGACATCAAATGTGAATTTTTGCTGTTTTTTGTCCAAGTATCATTACTGCTGTGGAGTAGGGTTTTCTTAGTGTGGAAGATGATTTCCATCTCAGCCTCTGTTATGTTTGTGTATTTGTTAGCAATTTTTAAAGCTTTGGTAAGCAATTCCTCATCTATAGATGGATAAAAATCCACTATGTCAAAAGTGATGAACACTGTGTTTTCTGTTTGTTTGTTAGTTCCTCGAACCATTGGATAACTTCATAGCTATTTTTTTCCAAAGGTTGTATTCAGTGTTTGATTTTATGTCCTCTATAGATTTTTTTCCGGAATTTTTTTGCTTATTTTACCTAATTCAGACTTAGATGGGTTTATTAATCTACATGTTGGGTTGTTGGGGAAGTTAGGCTTGTGATCTTTAAGTGTTATAAAAGCTTCTTTTATTGCTGTTGTTTCTATCCTATCACTTAGATCCATACGGTGCACGAGTTCTTTTTTCTTTTTTACAAATGCTGTATATGTGGTTTTATCATTTTTTTTTTTGTAATTTTTCTGAATATTTTTGTTGAGGAGTTGAGAGTATTCATTAGGTTTCATTTTATAGAAATTGCTTGTCTTATCAGCCTTTACGAGTACTTTTTTGTCATTTTGAATTTGTTTTATTTCAACAAAAAGAAAAACATACATAGGGATTACTGCAAACCATTTTAAAACTAGATATGCAAACCATAAAACAGTCCTTCAAAATGAAAAATATAAAAACCAAACAGAACTAAGTAAACACATTTGGAAACTTAAAGATAAAAAAAAATAAAAAGAGCAGCACCATACAATAATATCTCTAAAAAATGCAACCTATGGTCCACAGAAAAGTGGCTGATATTATGCAAACCTCATCTAGCAACTCTGAATTCAAAAGTAGAGATCATAAACAATTGCAGGCACAAATGGAAATCCTTGTCAACATACCATCCCTTAACACACCCTCCCTGAACGCACCCCACAAAAAATCAAAAATTGTAAAAAGGTACAGGCCACGTGAAACACATGCAGAAACTCACGCTTGCACACACAGTATATAACACCGGTAGCGTGCCCAAAATGAACACCCTGACGAGAGCAAAGAGCTCGAAAAAATTTTGTTGGCTTTTAAATCTCCTTTTTAAATCATATTTTTAAACTTATGTCGCTCCCCTTCCGGTTGAGCGTTTTTAGAGTTCTTGCTGGCTCTCTACTTTTTGTCAAACAGTAACTTGGAATAGATTTTTTTTAACACCAAAAGCTTCTAATGCAGAATCAACATTTAACAACAACAACAACACTTTTTGTAGAGAAAAAACAGAATCAGTGGCTTCAATCCCAATGACCAGATGTTCTCAGTTAACGAATAATGCTGTAAAACTTAGACACGTAATACATAGTTTTTAGATTTGCCAAATGCTTTGAGACCAAGTCCCTAGAACAGATGAAAAGTTCTGTCAAACTGTATTGCCCAAAGCGAAGACAAATCTATTGTTTGAACTGGTCAAAGAAATTCAGTACCGGTGATATTTGAAATATTTTCTGAAACATTCTTGACTCATGGGCTTTATATTAGAGAAATAGAAGAGGTGATGAGAATGATTCTTACCGTATCTCTGGTAAGCCATGACATACACTGATCTCATGGATATCCCTTTTACGCCGAACTTATGGATGTGGACGTACTTCCCACACATGTCTTTGGAGCATGCAACATGTTCAGTCACCGCTGGCAAAACTCCCTCAGCGTGATGGGCACAAAGTGTAGACGGCTTTGGCTCCAAATTTGGAGTGAGCTGTAGATCTTTGCCGTCCGTCACGGAAACCCAGAAATTCACCAGTTCCTTAAGCGCTTCCACAGAAACATACATAATTATGCTCACATTGCAAACGACCGTGGGCACGTCTGTTCGATCACCTATTTTCCTGACTCATTCATCCTCTCTCCACTCCCACCCCCCTTTCCCCATTGCATGACACCCATGGAGCTTCATCCAGATCCTCCTACAGCGTCACACAAAGGTTGTTATGTTTCAGCCTCAAGACGACAGGGAACAATCAGGAACAGAACGTCCTGTGACAACCCACCAGAGGAGACATTGCAGTACCCGCAGGTCACTGTAGCGGTGCTCGGTGACTTCTGTTCTCACCCAGTGTATTCAGGACAGCACCCACCACACCCTATGCTCACAACACTCATTTTTTCAGTCCAAGAGACAGCGTGAGTGAGCGGATCTTCTGCTGAGGAGGCAACCCCGTCCAATCAGCATATCGCTCAATGACTTTGCAGACACCAGTGACTTCAACCCAAGCTCCCCACATTCATGTATCTTTAGGGACCGTCTGTGTGTTGAAACCGGGCTCAATTCAACAGCAGGCATGGAGGGGCCTAAAAAAAACACACGATTACGCATGCATGCACGTACACGCACAGACACGCGCGCAAGCACACACACACAAACACACACACATACATACACACACATGCACGTGCGCGCGCAAGCACACACACACACAGACGCTCTCTCTCTCTCTCTCTCTCTCTCCCACTCACTCACTCACACACACACACACACACACACACACACACACACACACACACACACACACACACACACACACACACACAAACAAACACACACACACACACACGCGCGCGCGCGCGCGCTCGCGAATACCTGCGCGCACGCACACGCACACACACACACACACACACACACACACACACACACACACACACACACAGATACCCATAAATGCACGCGCAAATGCACGCACGTGTGCACGCACGCACGCACGCATCACATGAACACACACACACACACAGACACACACACACACACACACACACACACACAGACACACACACAGGGGGGAAAAAAGGAGGAAAAGAGAGGTTTTCTATCCCAGTTTTGGCCTCAGTCAGACAGACAGAAAAACTTTTCAGACTTTGCCACTTCTCGTTGACTCACAGACAGTCACACACTGTGCCAGTGCCCCTCTCACAACATGCCCGCAGTTTTTTTTTTTTTTTTAACTTCAAATTAACCTTTATCCAAAGAATATTCATGTCTTTCATGTTTTCCCTCCTTTTCATTTCCTGTCACCACCACCTCTGTTCTGGATGTTTTGTAAGACTGACATGGGCCTCGTGGGCTTTACCTTAGACTTGTCTCATGTCAAAATAAAGCAAACAAACAAAAAAGGCTGTGAGGCACGTGGCTTCGCCAACGACTCTCTTTCTGAAGTCCGCTACCGTCGTGACCACCGACTGTATTAATATAGAAAGCAGTTGGATCGTGTGTTCCTTCTTTTGATTTAAGTCACATATCATTTGAAAATGTCACCTACTATTTACTCAGTAATTCTCGACTTTTCAGACGCTCGTGATATGCTTCCGATCTTTTAGAATGACTTGTCCTGTGTGTGTGAGGAACATTGCGTTTCCCCCCAGCATGTCTCGTCTGTGTTCCTTCACATTCATTACTCACATACCGCGCGTTTTTTTCCTGGGCACCCTCCCTGACAGCCCCAGCACCGTTCATCCACATGAAGCAGTCAGTATGAAGTCGTCAGGAGGCAACTCACCAGAGGAGACATTTCACTGCTGCCTGTCACTTCGGCGGTGGTGAGTGAGTGATACCTGTTCTGATCCAACGTCACCTGTACATCCTCTGTTCAGCCCTTTACTGACGATAGTAACAGCCTTGTTGCAGAAGCAGCATGAGCGAGCACCCTTCCAGAGGGCGCCACAGCAGCCAACAGTCACCATGAATTTGCTGAGACTGGCGACCAGCACACGACAGACCGAGGGCATATACACACAGAAAAATACCGAAACTGAAATCACCATGACAGGGCTTGCATACTTCCACAGGCATTTTGTTTTGTTTTGTTTTGTTTTGTTTTATTTTTGTTTGTTTTTCAAACTGGCCCGGTGAAGATGAGGATAACAAGATAATGCTACGGAGTTTCATTCTAGTCTGAGACTACGTGATGGGGGCGTTCTCTAGTTTTATATCCATAATAGATTCTGGCGTCAACCAGGGCCCGAGAGAAACTGACACCTGCGATGCTAATCGGAAAACGCTTAGCAGCATTCTCAGCGATGCATTTATGCGTTTATTGAGTTGATGACACTCGAATGTGCGGTCCGAGTCTTCCCAGTTGAGCTCATACAAACCCAGCTCTGTGTAAGAGCTGGTCAGGGAAAAAAAAATCTCACAAACTAAATAGCTATGATGGGAATTGAACCCACGACCTCCCAGTCCGAAACCTGCGATCCCAATCAATGCGCCACGGCAGCGGCTACAGTACACGCGTTTTCTTAAGAGCAATGTTAGCCTATTGGTTTGCTCACAGTGTCATCTCAAAATACAGGATTAATACATAGTAAAAGATCTGAGCATTGTATGTCTGCCATGACAGAAGTGGAAATCACTGCAAAAAATGAGTGCGTTAAGACCAGCCAAAGCCTATGGTTATCATGTCCATAATCATTGTGTTGTTGTTGTTGTTGTTGTTGCTGTTTGCCGTTGCTGTTGTTGTTGTTGCTGTTATTGCTGTTATTGCTCTTGTTCTTGTTGGTGTTGTTCTTGTTGCTGCTGCTGCTCCTACTCCCCTCACGTTTTGTTCACATTTGATTTTGGATCTAAACTTGGCGTCTTCCCGTGCTGTTGGGACTACCACTATCTCACGGGATTGGGTCTGTCCTCAATCAGTGTAACAGCATTCTCAGGGACCAGATAATTATAGTCACTGTGTGCCCATTACCATGCCACTCATCTGACACCAGATAATCATAGTCAATGTGCCCATTACCATGCCACTTCTCTGGCACCAAATAATTATAGTCACTATATTCATTACCATGCCACTCCTCTGACACCAGATAATTATAGTCACTGTGCCCATTACCATGCCACTCGTCTGACACCAGATAATTATAGTCACTGTGCCTATTACCATGCCACTCTTCTGACACCAGATTATTATAGTCACTCTATCCATTACCATGCCACTCTTCTGACAGCAGATAATTATAGTCACTATGTCCATTACCAAGCCACTCCTCTGGCACCAGATAATTATAGTCACTGTATCCATTACCATGCCACTTCTCTGACACCAGATAATTATAGTCACTATGTCCATTACCATGCCACTCCTCTGACACCAGATGATTATAGTCACTGTATCCATTACCATGCCACTTCTCTGACACCAGATAATTATAGTCACTGTATCCATTACCATGCCACTCCTCTGACACCAGATGATTATAGTCACTGTGCCCATTACCATGCCACTCCTCTGACACCAGATAATTATAGTCACTATGTCCATTACCAAGCCACTTCTCTGACACCAGATAATTATAGTCACTATGTCCATTACCAAGCCACTTCTCTGACACCAGATAATTATAGTCACTATATCCATTACCATACCACTCCTCTGACACCAGATAATTATAGTCACAATATCCATTACCATACCACTCCTCTGACACCAGATAATTATAGTCACAATATCCATTACCATGCCACTCCTCTGACACCAGATAATTTATAGACACTGTATCCATTACCATGCCACTTCTCTGGCACCAGATAATTATAGTCACTGTATCCATTACCATGCCACTCCTCTGACACCAGATGATTATAGTCACTGTGCCCATTACCAAGCCACTCCTCTGACACCAGATAATTATAGTCACTGTGCCCATTACCAAGCCACTCCTCTGACACCAGATAATTATAGTCACTGTGCCCATTACCATGCCACTTCTCTGGCACCAGATAATTATAGTCACTGTGTGCCCATTACCATGCCACTTCTCTGGCACCAGATAATTATAGTCACTGTATCCATTACCATGCCACTTCTTTGACACCAGATAATTATAGTCACTGTGCCCATTACCAAGCCACTCCTCTGACACCAGATGATTATAGTCACTGTGCCCATTACCATGCCACTCCTCTGACACCAGATAATTATAGTCACTGTATCCATTACCATGCCACTTCTCTGGCACCAGATAATTATCGCCACTGCATCCATTGCCATGCCAGTCCTATGGCGCACACGAACACCTGGATTTTCGAGGAGTTTAAAATGACTGGAACAAAATGTAAAGTTTATACGGGGAAGAGCAGATGGAGAATGAGTGGGGGTGGTGACGAGGAAACACTTGAAGGAGGGAAATGCAGGAGGCAGAAGTAGGCCAAGAATACAAAGAGAGAAGCAGAAAAAGCGGACAAGGAGAAGAAGACAAAATGTCTCTACATGTAGATATGTAGCATGTATATCCTACAGTGAAATACATACGAACGGAAACAAGTGTCCGCCTTACCACACAGCAATCCCGTCGCGCTTGAATCCAAACAGACTTGATCCGGTAAGTGGTAATCAGGTTCACCGACACCCGGTGAATTTGTGGTCGCGGGTTGAACATGGGTTTTTATGAATGGATAGTTTACAATCTGATTGTACATGTTGGTGACAAACGAAGGGGGGCCTCTTTGCAAACGCGAGGATGTTACAGGTTTGTTAGCCGCTGCGTTGAACAAGACTGAAACACATGGGATTGATAATGTAAGAGAGAGAGAGAGAGAGAGAGAGAGAGAGAGAGAGAGAGAGTGGCACTCTCCCCCCCTCCCCCCCCCCCCCCCCCCCCCCACACACACACACACACATGCAGGCACGCATGCACACACACACACACACACACACACACACACACACACACACACACACCCCACGCACGCAAGCACGCACAAGCACACACACACGCATACACACACGTGCGGACGCGCGCGCGCACGCGCACACACACACACACACACACACACACACACACACGCACGCGCGCGCGCACGCACACACGCACCCATAAGCACACACACACACACATACACACGTGCGCGCGCGCACACACACACACACACACACACACACACACACACACACACACACACATTCTAATATCCAGCCAAAACAACACATCTGTTGAACATAGAGTTAGGACAAGAAAATTTAGCAGTATATGCACAAGTTTATTGTTTTGATACGCAATAAGTGGAATTTTTTTATTTTTATTTTCCATTGTTAAAGATCACACATCACTAGTGATTTTTAAATGCAAA
>JADBJO010001032.1:60000-82500 GCA_016801955.1 Conus betulinus
GCTGTGTTCGCCAGCCTGCAGACACAGCCATTTCCTTGGCAGACGATTTGCTGCGTGTTGTTTCGTAACCTTACTGTTTCTGGCACGACCCTTTACATTTCTTAACTTGCTTCCCTCACAACAATTCCAAAACGGTAACGTTGCCTGGACTGTAAGTGTATGGCTGCTCATAAGACCAGCTTGAGAATCAGCAGAAACAAAAGCAGCCACAAGCTGTAAGCTAAAGATCTCCACAAGTGGTGACCCAGAACATGAAATAAAACCTGTACCGATTCCGAGCTCTGTGCCTGTCGATACATCAGAGCCACAACCATGTACTACAACATTTTCAAAAAACAAACAAACATATACACGTATGGAATGCTCACACCAAAAGGCTTATACTTCCACAATTCCACTTTGATACCAATGATCGTTCAGCAGTAATTAAATGGAAACTGGTTGTTGCACTACATGGGGATATGCAATGCCTGCATGCCCAAACCCTGAACCGTAAGACAGGTTGTTGTTCCTATACAAAGGAAGAGAAAAGGGTGAAACATGAGAAACAACAGATCATCCCTGTTGTGGTTGATTGTGGTCTGAAGATAAACAGGCCTTTGTCTGGTGGAATGCAGGCCAAAGGGCAGCAGTATGAAGTTAAAATATCCTGTCCTGGATTGAGGCTGACAAGAGTGGAGGGAACAATCCATCAGATGTCAGCAACGCTTTCTTTGCCCAGGGTGGGAGGCAGTGGGATTGGGCACTTTATCAAAACAGCCCGGTACTCCCCTTGTCCATGCGGTACTCACTAGCGGAACTTTCCCATGACAACTTTCATTTGTTAGTCCACACCTCTTGGTTTCGGTTCTTCAGGCAGAAATCTACAAGCTGCGCTGTTTCCACACTCCACCCATCCTTCCCTGACACATACGGTGCAGCTATATTACAAATGATTTACTGCGTTTATGCTACTGGTGATGCATCAACACTGTCAGTGATATGAAAGGTTTACATGCTGCAATAACTGTTTTCATTGTGATTTTTTTTTTCTTTTTTAGAATCTGTTGAAACTTTGTCCATCACAGGTGTCATTTGACTTTTGGCATCACTGGACCTCTCTGCTCTCAGTTTCAATGAAGTCGATCTTGAAGTTTAGACCATTTGGTGTAGTCTTTCACCATAACGGTTCTTTTGTGTTCTGAAGTTTGGCCTTCATGTCGTGGTCTATACAGTTTTTTCATCTCACTGTAGGACCGTGTTCCTGGAACAACTGGTATGGAGGTAGGTGCATCTGGATTCCGGAGTCGAGAGTTCTTCTCTCCTCTTGGACTGTCATTCCACCTGTTGCTGGAACGTCCGATGCCTGAGCGGTGTTCCTTGACGCCTTTGTGTTCGTAGGAATCTTGCTGATAAAGCGAAGACTGGAACCTGGGGTGCGTGCCTCTTTGTGTCTGCTGTAGCCATTTCCGTAGTTGTTCTGCATGAGGGGACAGTCTTCCTCAGTTCCACTGGGATCAGAAGTATGGCGCCATTCATTTCTGATGTCCTTAGAGGAAGAAGCTTACCATCTGTCCTCAGTGCTCCTGCTGCACCCCTTCCAGCCATGTTGATGAAGGGACAGGAATCAGTCAAGCTCGTCAAAGTGAAGGTGATGCCAGGTGGACGATGTGCCTACTGCAGCCTTGGAGTACAGCAGACTGTACGACGTGAGTCAAATTTTGGATGTGTAACATGTCGGGTGCGCCTGTGTAGAGATGGCTGCCATGACAAATACCACCAGGCTCATCTTCCTCAGTAAAGTGAGTACTGATCACTGTCTCATGTTGATGCAAGCACTGTGCTGTATTGTATATTACACGGTTTATGTACTCATGTGGCCAGTCTTACTGTTACTATGTGTATAACATGCATGTTTGAATGCATTTCCTACTAACTTTTTTTTTCTTTTTTCTTTTAGAAAACAGCACAATATGAGTGCTGCATTTTGAACATTTATATACAGTCTTGCAGTATTTTATCTATATGAACATGGTGTGTGTGTGTGTGTGTGTGTGTGTGTGTGTGTGTGTGTGTGTGTGTGTGTGTGTGTGTGAAGGGGGCTTTTTTTTTTTTTTTCTCTTAAATTTCTTATTTCACAGGGTAATCCCTCCCTGAATGAATGTTATCACAAAATCATCAACGTATAGTGGTCTTGCTTTCATTCTCCATTGATTGTCAACCAAAAGTCCACATGTAAACATAGTTTTAAGATATGTGCTGAAATGTTTGTAGCAGGTGCAACTTGAGCAAACATGCTTTATATAATGCAACTGTTAACATAGTGTGTACTTCCCAAGTACCAAATAACCCATGATTATTATGCACAACACATTTCCATTTATTTCTGTACTCTTTTGAGATGTGGAATCATTGGACTTGAATTTTCTTCTTTTTTTTTTTTTCTTTTTTTTTTTTTTTTTTTGGTTTCCTTTCTTTTTGTTTAAAAAAAGATGTCCAAACCTAAGTTATCTCCCTCTCAATGCGAGTCGTCCCAAGATGTCATAATCATAAGTATGTTCATTACATTGTCCATTTATTTTCCTTCAAGAATATGTACATATCTGTGTACTTCTGAACATCAGTTGATTTTTGCCTTTTTTTTTTTTTTTTTTTTTTTTTTAAGGCAGGTGACATGTTTGTAAAAGTTGCGACCAAAGCCGACATGTATATATGCATCACATAATGCACTTCTGAACATAGTGTTTTCTTCACAAATACCAAATAACACATGTTTGCCATGTATAACATATTCTCATATATTTTGGTACCATTTTGACATGTAAAATGATTGGATTTGATTTTTTTTTCCCTTTCTTTTTTGTGTGAAACGCTATCGAAACCTCAGTAATCTCCCCTTGAATGAGAGTTGTCTCAGCATGTCATTATCATGATTATGTTGATTATTATTGTCTATTCATTTTCCTTCAAGAATATGATACACATGTATACTTCTGAGCATTAGTTGATTTTTTGTTAATTTTTTTGTAAGGTGGGTGAAGTGTTTGCAAAAGTCGCAACTCAAGCCGACATACACATGCATCACATAATGCACTTCTGAACATAGTGTTTTCTTTACAAGTACCAAATGACACATGCTTGTTATGAACAACATATTTCCACATATTTTAGTACCACTTTGACATGTAAAATGATTGGATTTGAATTTTTCATCTATTTTTTCCTTTCTTTTTGTGTAAAAAGCTATCCAAACCTCAATAATCTCCCCTTGAATGAGAGTTGTTTCAAAATGTCATAATCATAAATATGTTCATTACATTGTCCATTTATTTTACTTCAAGAACATGTACATGTTTACATACTTTTGAACACTTGTTTTTTTTTTGTAATTTTTTTGTATGATGGGTGAAGTGTTAGTAAAAGTCGCGTCTCTAGCCGATATTGATATGCATTACTCCAAGCATCCGTGAACACACTGTGTGTTTTTTTTTTTTTTTTTTTTTTTTTTTTTTTTTTAGTAAATAATTGCACTTGGTTGTTATGTCCTACAGATTTGTGCACATTTCAATACCATTTTCACCCATGATATACAGAAACTTGAATTTTCATGGATTTAAATATATATATATATATTGTTTTTTTTTTCTTAATATCTTGATTATCTTCCCATGACTGTGCGTTATCTCATCCTGGCAACATGAAACATATAATAATTATATTTTCCCATTCATTTTCCTTCAATAAAATGTATACTTCTGTATACTTTAGAGCAATAATTGAATTTTTGTGATTTTTTTGTTGTTGTTTTTTTGTTTTTTTTTTTTTTTTGTAAGGTTGGTGTTTTTTTTTTCCCAAAAATTACAAATAGTTCTGGGAGTCAAAGGGTTAGCACACAGTTTGTTGTTGTGAATGTAGGCGATCTTGCCCGAGGCCATGATGGAACTCTACCATGTCCCTTTGCCATGTAGTCGGCTTGGAGGCCACTCGTGTGCCACTTCTCTTAGGCTGCCTCTGAGGTCTTTGTCACCAAGCACCGCCATCTTCTCCGACCATCGACAAAACTGGACACAAATGGGCCAGGGATTACTGCTGGGACGAGGCTTGCCAATACGGAAGACTCTGACAAAATCATCTTGACATCAGACAGGTGCATGGTCGTCAACACATTGATCATTGTTTGTGTTGTTATATATTCGTCCTCCCTGTCACTTTCTTCACACTATTGAGGAATCGTATGTCATATGCCTTTACATCCTGCTCGGCGGATTCTAGATGCTCTTGTTCTTCAGAATGTTCGCATTGTCTTCTTTTAGTTCTCTGAAGCCTTTAGTGCGTTTGACGGCTGTATCTTTCAGTACATTAACTTCTCTAAACTAAAAAAAAAAAAGCACCTGATGCTCTTCTCTAGGGAACGAAATCTGTCATCAATATTTGACTTTATAGGCGCCAAATGCAGGAGTAAGCCATGCCTCATCTGAGTCAAATGCCAATCGATCATTTGCAGTATACTGGCTTGGGGGGTGGGGGTGGGGGTGGGGGGGGGGGGGGGGGGGGGGGCAGTGGAGCCTTTGGACATCTTTCTCAGGCACCTGTGATGTTACCAGTTGCACCAGAGTGACCTTCACGTGCTGGTACACATGTACCGATCATCCAAACCAAAGAACAACATATCAGGTGAACGACACAATGAAAACACGGTTACAATTAGCACGTGCAATCCGACACTTGCGATCCGGTAGAGGTAGCGTGGATAACTCCGTGAAACATGAACGATGCTAACATTGAAAAAATATGATCTCTTCCTTCACATTTGTAATTAAGAAAATGTTAATTACAAGACAACTATTGACATTTCGTCAATGTAATTACACATTCTGACACACATACACTTGATACACGGACACTTGATATACAATCCCACCAAAAAATCCCACAAGATCATAACGTTCAGTTCGACTCAACTCACTGTCTTCGGGAGAGCGTTCTACAGAGGTCTGTCACTTCTTCGACCTGCTTTCGAGGACTCCCGAGAGAGAGAGAGAGAGAGAGAGAGAGAGAGAGAGAGAGAGAGAGAGAGAGAAGAGAGACAGACAGACAGACAGACAGACAGACAAATAGATAAATAGACAGACAGAGGCAGACGGTCTCTCTCACACACACACACACACACACACACACACACACACACACACACACACACACACACACACAGAGAGAGAGAGAGAGTTTGTGGGCGGAGGGAGCGAGGGGGAGGGTGGGAGGACTCACCCCATATTTGAAGTTCGCAAAAATGAAGAAGGTAACGGTCCCCCAATTCTCTACCGTATCTTTTTTGAAACCGTATGTAACGTCCTTTCATGACTTGGTGTAATTTTAAATCAATTCCTACAACACACACACACACACACACACACACACACACACACACACACACACACACACACACACACACACAACACACACACACACCACACACACACACACGCGCGCGCGCGCTAACAAAACAAAACAAAACAGAAACACGCAAGCAGGCACTCACGCACGCGCACGCGCGCATGCGCGCGCGCACATGCCCCCCCCCCCCCCCCCCACACACACACACACACACACGTACGAACGCATGCCCGTGCACGCACGCACACGCGCGCGCACACACACACACACACACACACACACACACATGCACGCACGCACTCACGCACGCACAGACGCACACACACACACTTGACAATGACGTTTTTGATGCGGTGGAGCAAGGTATTTTCAAGACTGGGACAGAAATATCGCAGTGAAAACCACGCGCGCGCACGCGCGCGCTAACACACACATACACACACACACACACACACACACACACACACGCAAGCATGCACGCGCGCGCATGAACGTACGCCAAATACACACACACGCGCACGCGCGCGCGCGCGCACACACACACACACGTTCGCGCACACGCACGCGTTCGCACGCACACATGCACGCACGCTCGTATGCACACACACACACACACACACACACACACACACACACACACACAGCCACAGCCCGCTCATCCCGACACACCCCGTCCACAGCCACAGCCCGGTCAGTCCGACACCCCGTCCACAGCCACAGCCCGCTCATCCCGACACCCCGTCCACAGCCACAGCCCGCTCATCCCGACACCCCGTCCACAGCCACAGCCCGGTCAGTCCGACACCCCGTCCACAGCCACAGCCCGGTCAGTCCGACACCCCCCGTCCACAACCACAGCCCGGTCAGTCCCGTCGCTCATCCCGACACCCCGTCCACAGCCACAGCCCGGTCAGTCCCGTCGCTCATCCCGACACCCCGTCCACAGTAACAGCCCGGTCAGTCCCGTCGCTCATTCCGACACCCCGTCCACAGCCACAGCCCGCTCAGTCCCGACACCCCGTCCACAGCCACAGCCGGTCATCCCGACACCCCGTCCACAGCCACAGCCCGGTCATCCCGACACCCCGTCCACAGCCACAGCCCGGTCATCCCCGACACCCCGTCCACAGCCACAGCCCGGTCAGTCCGACACCCCGTCCGTCCACAGCTACAGCCCGCTCATCCCGACACCCCGTCCACAGCCACAGCCCGCTCATCCCGACACCCCGTCCACAGCCACAGCCCGCGACACCCCGTCCACAGCCACAGCCCGGTCACTCCCGCCGCAGCCCTGGCACCGGCAATCCACAGGAGCAGTCAATGTCAAGTCGTCAAGAGGCAACCCACTGGGAGGAGACACTGCACTGGTGCCCATTCACTTCGGTGGTGTTCAGTGGCACCTGTTCTGATCCAACATGCGCAGGACACCACCTACTAAGCCCCCGACTGACGACAATAATTGCTTAGTTGCGGAGCCGGCGTGAGTGAGCTCTCCCTCCGGAGGGCGCCACCACGTCCATCCAACGACAGCCCCCATGGACTCGCCGATACCGTGACCCCGACGGAACCAAACCAAGGCCACAGGCGTGGAGAGGTCATCGAAATTGAGTCTACCATGAGAGCAGGATATGAAGGGCCACAGAATTTGAGACTTTTTTTTTAATGCTGATCGATGAGAATGAGGATGATGAAAATGATGCTACGGATTTCCATTTCGGTCTGAGACTACATGACAGGGCTGTACTCTACGCTTCCTTTCATAATATATCCTGGCGTCAAACAGGCCCGAGAAATGCAGACACTTGCAGTGTTGGACAGGAAATTTGAGCAACACTCTCAGAGACGCATCCATTAAGTGGATGAAACTCGACTGTGTGGTCCCAGTCTTCCCAACCGAGCCTGTAGCAAACTCAACTCTGGGTAGGAGCCAGTCGGAGCAGAAAAATCTCACATGACTCTGATGGTAATCGAAGCCACAACCTCCCAGCCGGGAGTCCGCTGGGACAATTAAAAAATGTTTTATTATCTTTATTTTTATTTATTTTTTTTTTTTTTTTTTTGGGGGGGGGGGGGGGGGAGGGAGGGGGGGGAACTGAGTAAGTTGATGCCTCGTTTGTTCTGTGTGCTCTGTGTCGGCATTTGTACCAGACAATACAGTGTTGTAAGCAGCATTCCTTTAGGGTTATGGAAGTATATTTATCCAAACTTGGGAGCAAGAGTTGCCCTACATGTTTGTCATTCAATTGAGTCTATCCCCGATGTTCCCATTCTACTAAAACAGCTTGTTCTCTTTTTGTTTAATCAAAAGGTGTCTCTTGCCAGAAATAAACTGATTATTATTTTGTTGTTGTTGTTGTTGTTTCCAATAGTGAAAGACATCACGTCTCTTCAGTGAATTATCCAGGCCTTGACAATTTACTGAAATAACAGATACACTGCTATTCATGTCATCAGATGTTTGAAACGAGTAATGAAAAAAAAGAAGACCCATACACTTTTTTTTCTACAATACCCCGTGGCAAGACATTTAGTCAAATTCACTGAATACCAGCCAAGGAAACCATCTGATCCAAAGAGAGCAACACGGTTCTCCTAAACAACAAAGAGACGTGAACAGGAAATTTACATATATAGAAACAACACTTGAAATATGAACATAGGGCTTAGAACAATAACAGAGATTAATATGCAGCCAGGAGACGTGAACAGGAAATTTACATATATAGAAACAACACTTGAAATATGAACATAGGGCTTAGAACAATAACAGAGAGATTAATATGCAGCCAGGTCAATTCTTAGCCACGAAGCGAGTGCGTGCCTTAATTCAAACGCTTAACAGACAGAACTATTTTGCTGAGTTTTTTAGCTTCACTCCACTGTTGATTCTATAATGTTCTATAAATACCAAACTGCTGGCACAAAAACGCAGTTTTTAGATACGCATCTCATTTGCATCTGACAACATACGAAGAAAAGTTGTTCGTGGTTTAATTGCATTTGTTTATCATTTTCTTTCTCTTTTTTTTTTTTTACATAAAAAGTCACAAAGAAATGGGAAGAGGCGCGGGGGTGGGGTGTGTGTGTGTGTGTGTGTGTGGGGGGGGGGGGGGGGGGGGGGGGGTCATGTATGTTTTTCAGCTCAAAACTAGTTTTGGTAAAAACAACTATCAATTCCATATGAGTTAAGCTTAATTTAGTACTTGAACACTTCATTTTTTTTTGTTTGTTTTTGGTGCTTTTTTTTCAAGCCTATGCGAATTTGCGTATTTTGAAGGCCACATCTGTATACTGGTAGAACAACCAGTTCAAACAGAATCTTTTCTGGACAAATATGCACATGTTACATATCAAATTAAAGCTTATTTCAAGCACAAGTTCGTTGTGCAATTCATTCTTTCATCACGCATGACAAAAACAGAATACGCCAATTTAAAATAATAGTTCATATTGTTGGTCCTTTTTCTTCTAGCGATCAATTCCACATTTTTTGTAGCCCATTTTGATATGTGACCACCTCTGAATTTATTTGTTTACTTTTTTTTTTTATTGCATGCTCATTTGCATATTTGGCCGGACACATCTGTACAAATGTATACAAGTTAAATCTGCCCTGAAAAGAATGTTTTGCCCAAATATACATATATATTACATATCAAATTAAAGCTTATTCTAAGCACAGGTGTATGAGCCGAGTTTCATGGTCACTTTTCCCTAAGCCAGCATGCTTGTTTATATCACTGACTGTGTCCTCTCTATATGTCAGTAATAGGTCCCTCTCTGATGCTGGTAGGTTCCCTCTGGTGCTGAATCAGATATGAATCCTTGCAGGTCTTCAAGAACTGGGAGGCTGGGTGTCCTATTCCTAATCTACATGTTTCTTTATTCCACTCAATTTCTGGATAGTTAAAATCATCCAAGATGAGTAGATTCCCAAAGCTGGGTGCTGCTGCCTTCGCTATCAGGTCATTCGGTTTGCCTGAATTTTTAACAGTGCTACTGGGGCTTCAATACACCACACCCAGGTTCAGTGATTCTCCTCTCTGCAGCTGACATTCAATAAAAACTGACTCCTGGATATAAGAGTTCAGGTCTTCACACAACGGCAGGTTCATCTTACTTTTGACATACAGTGCCACCCCCCACCCCCACCCCCCACCACCACCATCACCATTCTTCTTGAGACTGTAAAAATAGATCTTAACCAAAGATGGCTATCTCTGACTCTTGGATTACATAACGACAGGTCTTTGGTTTCACTTCTGTGATGGCTATGACATCCGGTTCATGTATTTCTCTACTTGATTGTAATTCTGCTCTTTTGTTTAATAAGGAATCAGAGTTGGTGTACAAACAAACACAGACTTTTTTTTATTATTTACCAAATGACTCGAGGAAGAAATCATTTTGCCGGTTTTTTTTTTGCATGACCAGAAGAAAGTTTAAAATAATGTACAGCTGATGTTGTCCTATTGTTCAAGCTTCTTTCTTTCTTGTTTTCTGTTGGTCTGTGAGGGTACTTCCCTATGCTCACAATATGTCCGTTTCTTCTCACCCATCTCGCTTGCTCGTCCCCCAAGGCCTTGGAGTCTTCCTGTTTCTTCTTCATTTCTTTGTACAGGTCCTCATCCTGTTTTCTCTCAGTTTCAGTTTCAGTTTTAGTTTCATCAAAGAAGCGTCACTGCGTGCGGACTGGTCCATATACGCTACACTACATCCGCTAAGTTTTGCGACCACACTAAACATGATTTGAAGCTGATGGATAAATGAATAACAAATAAGATGAGACAATTGGAGAGAGAGGTTACATGGCTACGACTCAGCGGACGTCTGACCTACGCATTAGCCCAACACGCTGGTCAGACCTTGAGTGCCTACCTACCATGTTTCTTTTGTGTGTGTGTGTGTGTGTGTGTGTGTGTGTGTGTGTAGTGATTGTACATATGTCACCGCCGTGTATTTCCACTCGGCACGAGCCCTCTAGTCAAGGCCAGTGGTCAAATGCAGCAGCAACCTCGCTACCAAACTATCCCCCATCCCACGCCGGCCTCATTTCCATTTCTACTGTGAACAGTCTTAGTGCTGACCAAATTTGTGTGTGCTTGATTACATTTGGATGTATTCAAAGTGGAAATAGTACGTTTTATTTCTGGTTCCTGAGGATTATGTGCATGTGCATTCTGTTACCTTTGTTTTACAACGTTTTTAGAATCTTGCAAGTGTGGTTAAGTGTATATGATTTGAGGTGACCGATTCATCAGTTTTCTACGATGGCGTCAATGACACTCCGTATGTTCACGTTGCGCTGCGAGAGGGTAACTGTGTGTTGAGTGTGTGGAGAACAGGTGAATGACAGGGAAAGGATATGCGTATAAGTGCAAGGATGTGTCAAAACTATGGCAAAGAACTATTGCATTGTTACAATTTAGACATTTTGAAAGATGAAGAGGGCCAGCAGTCTACAGCCATTTGTATGAAATGTTACAAAAATCTCCTGCGGCTAAAAATAGGCTACCAAGCTTTCTGACTTCAAAACTACGATCGGTCGTGTTACACTTAGTATTCCGAGAATGTCAAAATCTGGACAGCTTTCGATCCACAGCTGTCATTCAGTCAATGCAAAGTGTGCAGTCACTTCGAATCACAAACCAAAGGCGGTCCCCCCCCCCCCCCCCCCCCCCCCCCCCCCCCCCCCTTTCAGCAAGAGTAGGAGCCGTGAAAAGATCTGCACAACAGACTTTTGATCAGGCGGAATTGCTACTTCATGAAAGCGTGTCGACGTCATTTCGTCAGTCGACATCAACTCCAGTCAAACAACCCAAAACACTCTGCACACAAACATCGCCAATCACACCGAAAACGCCAAAAGTCACAGATGTGGCTCTATCACCTTTCCGACATCGGAAGAATAAAAAAATGATCTAGTTAGATTCAGATGATGAGGATATCGATAAACCGCTCACTGATGAAGAAAAAAAATACTGACACGTTTGGTACGCAGGAAACTGCGACAGTGAAGTGACCATTTAACAGGTGCAAAACAGCCAATTGTGTTGAAGAGGATCAGACAGCCCCGTAAATCTTCTGCTTTGGCATCATCTCCTCTCAGAAAGAAAAGATCTCACATGATACAGAAGATCAGACTGAATATTTCAGGAAGCAGTAGGGAGGATGTGATCAAACAACATGGATCAGAAATCAGAAGAACTGTTCACACCCACAGACAAAAGATTCTTGATGCTGCTGGATGTGGCCCTGTGAGAGTGACCAAAAAGCAAGGGTCTGCACTTAGAACTAGTCTGGGGTTAAGCTGGACAAAGTACAGACAGCAAAAGAGATTTCTCAGAAGTACAGGTGTGAAATTTGACTGTGAAAAGAAAGAAAGACACAACAGAAAGAAGCTATGTTTGGAGGATTGAAATAATGCAGAGAAAATTCTTTTGTGTTGATAAGAATGGCAGACAAAAAGGAGAGGATAAAACAGTAGGAGAAATCAAAGACATTCAGAAGGTGGTGGGAAAGCTGTTGCAGCAGTATGAAAGAGAACAAACTGACATGACATGACAATGACATGACATGACAATACGATCCCACAGGATGAGATCTGGGTAAAGATAGGAGGGGACCGTGAGGGTGGAACGTTTAAACTGATGCTTCAAATTGCTGATCTCCACAATCCAAACTCCGAAACACAGCACTCGTCTCCTGGCCATTGCAGGCTGCAAGCACAGCCTAGAGAATTTGAAGAGAATCATGGCTCTCTCTCTCTCTCTCTCTCTCTCTCTCTCTCTCTCTCTCTCTCTCTCTCTCTCTCTCTCTCTTTTCTTTCCTTCTTGTTACTCCCTTCTCCCCTCTTCGCGCACTTCTGATATCATCCTTGCTTACTTATTTTTTTCGTCTTTCCTTTCAAGGATGGTTCCCAGAAAGATGTCCGGGCCTCTCTTTTTTCCTTCTTTTCTTTTTTTCTTTTATCCTTTCTTTCTTTCTTTTTCATTTTTGTTTTATTTTTTATTTCTAATTTCCTAACCCTTGTATCTTTTTGTGACGCACAGTGAGAAAGTGCCACAACACCAAACACTAGTACAAAAACTAAACCCTGACGCGCTGTAACAAACGCCAAAACATTAAAATCAGCAAGACAATGTTCCATGATAGCAATACAACATGCCGACTTGCATGGTGCGTGAGAGTTGAAGGGGGAAAAAAAGGGCTGCCTTTATCACCAAAATGCCAAACATAAAAGAAGAAAAGTAAAAAAAAAAAAAAAAAAAAAAAAAAAAAAATTAGTAAAGGTGGAGGGGAAGAAAAACCAAAAGCACATTTTTGCAGCGAATACTTATACCCAGTGTGTGTACCCTTGTGTGTGTGTGTGTGTGTGTGTGTGTGTGTGTGTGTGTTTGATGAAAAAGAATCAAAAGACTGTTTGATTTTGTACTTTATCACAGAAGAAATAAAGGGATAGAATTGCTCGTACAAAAGGAAAAAAAAAAAAAAAAAAAAAAAAGATTTATTAGTTTGATGCAAAACTGGAGACTTGGGTCATGTCATGTGCGTCTGGCTGTCGACGTTAGTTGCATGAAACTGCTATTGTCAGTTACATTACACATTTCGGAACAAACAAACTATAAACGTTTTTGATCAGACTTTTTTGTCGCTGTAGTTTGAGCACAGGCATGTATTAAACTTGTGTACTAGTTAAGAAGGGAAAACAAACTATCCAGAAAGCGCCCGACGTGCTTTTTTGCGCAATATTGTGTGTGTGTGTGTGTGTGTGTGTGTGTGTGTGGTCATTGTTTTAATGCTGCATAACCACTTGCAAGCAATCTTTCATGCCATGCCTTTGTTATCTGTGGGAAAATAACACTAGTCGTGTGTGATATCAAAAGAATTCTCTGGAATTCGCCAGTACAGCCATCTCAGGAGCGCATCAATATTACACTCTTCCCGACAACCAATGATTATTAAAGTGACAGCCCCAATTATAACGGCCGTTCAACAATGCCAAACGCATTGCTCGCCAGACCGCCTATGCGCACAGCTGACGGGCAGCGCTATGTACAGCGCAGTTAGCTAGCTGGTAGGGAGCGGCCGACAGAAAACACGGCCTACCCTGACCTTGGCCTGTGCAGCAGAGGGAGAGGTGTTAACTCCCCTGCTTTGCTGAAAACTAAATGACTTGCTGTGGACAGCCGTGACGTGTGTGTGTGATGTATGGGCATGGGCCCACTTGTGTGCGATGGGCACATGTGTGTGTGTGTGTGTGTGTGTGTGTGTGTGTGTGTGTGTGTGTGCGCGCGCGCGCGCGCAGGCATGTGCGCAAATGTATGTGTGTGTATGTTCGTTCACTGACAAAATATTTTATACCACATTTCAAAGTATGATCACTTCAGGATTGTTCTCCTTTCGTCCGTTTATTTACAAGCCTTTCAAAACCACGTTTCGAAGTATAGCCATTGTACATGGAAGTCAAAACAGGAAAATAAACGTTCAAGCACTGAGTCGCTGGGTGAGGGCATTAAAAGACTGAAATCATAAACCTCGGCATGTCGACCTTCTCACAGAGGACAAGAACAAACAACAACGGAGAAGAACGTAGAACGGGGAAAAGGCACATGTGTGTGTGTGTGTGTGTGTGTGTGTGTGTGTGTGTGTGTGTGTGTGTGTGTGTGTGATTTGCGGGTTTGTGTGAGCACATGTATCTGCACATAGGCTAGATGTGTACATATCTGTGTGTATATGTATGTCATGTTATGTGGGCGTGTGTGCGCATGTACGTGTGTGTGTGCGTGCATTTGTGCGCTTATGTGTATGCATGCGTGTGCGCCAATGTGTCGGTGTGGGCTTGCACATGCACACATATTATGTGTGTGGTAAGAGTGAGCGAACGTACGCGCACACGTTCATATGTGTGTGTGTGTTTGTGTGTGTGTGTTGTGTGTGTGTGTGGTGTGTGTGTGTGTGTGTGTGTGTGTGTGTGTGTGTGTGTGTGTGTGTGTGCGAGTGTGTTGTGTCTGCGTGCGTGAATGTTCAGAAGATGACTTAGGATCAAGAACAAGAACAAGACCATCGAATACAGCATCTACATGCATGCGCACACTCGCACGCACACACACACAGATACACATAATGATAAGAACAACAACTCTCCCCCTCACACACACCCCACGCACACACACGCGCGCGCGCGCGCGCACACACACACACACACACACACACACACACACACACACACACACACACACACACACACACACACACACACACACACACACACACACACACACACACACACACACACACACACACACACACACACACACAATCACTCTCTCACACACACAAACTCACACACCAAGGCTTGCACACACATGTCTGTGGACTCTCTAATTAACACGCTCGCATTACCCCACTGATGAACACACACACACACACACACACACACACACACACACACACACACACACACACACACACACACACACCAACGCTTCTCTCTCTCTCATCTCTCTCTCTCTCTCTCTCTTCTCTCTCTCTCTCTCTAACACACACACACACACACACACACACACACTGATGAACACACACCAACGCTTGCACACTCATGATGTTTATGGACTCTCTAATTAACACGCTGGAATCACCCCACTGATGAACACACACCAGCGCACACACGTCTACAGTATACGCTGGGGGTCAGAGAGTCAGATTCAGGCCCAGTATGAGTTTGCCCAATTTCTAGGAGTCTTTGCAATGTTGGCCTTGAGATTATTCCAATGTTTGGTTGGTGATGTTTCTTGCTCTTCCCTTAAGTCTGGATGTGCGGCCACTTCCTCTCCTGATGTTCAGATTTGAAAGATGGTCTATGGTATAGTGGCTTTTGCTCTTGTTTGCTTAAGTGATTCTTCAGATTTCTTATCACATCAGATAGGCCAAGCTGTAATCCAGTTCTTATCGTTGCCTTGCCAGCCAGTGTGTCTGCTCTCTCGTTTCCTTTAACTCCAGCATGTCCAGGGCAGTACATACATATGAATCTCTCCAATGGAAGCTGCGCATTAGTTCTTTCCAAGCAGGGCTTGGTGTTTTTCGCCGATGGGCTCTGCAGTCATGAAAATACACCCATGGGGACGCTACTTTAAGGCTGTTATGAGTTGCATCCTGAAGTCTAATTTACCTCTGTTCTGGAGCAGTTATGTCCCTTGATATCTTAATGGAGTGTCCTGCGCGTGCCTGTACCCATCGTCAACACAGCGCAGGCCTCCAAGGGTGGTACAGGACTGCTTTAAAGGCAGGTGGAGACAGTGCTTCTCTGGGGTCCTCCCCAGCACCTTCGGGTGTTTCTTCTTCTCCTCAAGCAGGGCTTTCCAGTAGGTTCATGGAGTCAGTCAGTATGAGCTTTCTCTCAATTGGGGTCATGTCCTTTCTCACTGAGACCTTTGTACACAACCTGGTGTCCCTGCCCTCTGACTCTGAGTCCAGCCCTCCTTCCTTTCTTGTTTTAATGAATGCCTTTAATGTTTCATCACTGGCAGACTTATTTTCGATGGATATTCTTATAGGTCTGACTTTGTTAGGTCTAACTTTGTTCTGCGTTTTGCTCACTGCGGGGTTTCCCAGTCTTCGGATATCAACTGGCTGATGAGATTGATTAAATTCACTCAGAAACTTCTTAACCTTGTCCTTGTCTTCCTCCTTCTTCCATCAACAGTCTGAGCTGTACTTTCTGGCATCTTAAAGATCTCCGTCGATTCTGTACAATGCTTTCCATATGAACGGACTTTGGATGGTCCGATTTATCCGACAAATCATTCGTTGCAAGGTCTCCACGAAATTCAGAGTCAGATGAGCTGACATTCGTAAAATAGAGGTGTTCAAAGACACGAGATGTAGCAGCGAGGCAGCAACAGATGCTTTGCTAATGGCGGCAGGGTCAGTTTCCTGAGTCGATAATTCGTTTAATTCTGTTTGCAGTCTGAGAGTTGCGAGACGATTTTCGCTTTTTGTGAAACTAGTGTTATGAAAGATCAAATCAAAGCTCGAGAAACCATAATATGTAGTAAAAAGATATTAAACTTTAGAAATAGTAACAGAATGTGCATGGAAATGTCCACAGCTGCCATCAGTGGAAATCCACCGATTTCTAAGGAAGGCTACCGATAAGGGTTAAAATGTCACAAAATGGAAATTCTCTAGCGGCAAAGCAAGTAAATACCGAAATAGTTCACAGTTAGTCAGCATTAATGATTTCTGTGCAATCGTAAGTGTAGTTGGTTGCATCCACATGTGTGAGTGCATTATTTCATGTGAGTGGCCGTGAGTGGTGTGCCTCATGTGTGTCAAGAAAATAATGATACAAAAACGGACACAATGTGCACACATTATAAACAACCAAAAGTAACGTGTGTGTGTGTGTGTGTGCAAACAAGTATGCGAGCGTGTGTGCATGCATGCATGCATATGTGCGTATGTGTGTGTGTGTGTGCGCGCGCGCGCGCGCGCGCGTGTGTGTGTGTACTGTACTTGTAGAAGCACTTACTGAGAGGAAGCTTTGTCAATGTAGTTGCCCATGTGTAGTCGATGAACTGATAAACTCTTTGGCCATCCACAAACACGTCAACACTACCAAGTTTCGTCGCCCCGTAGGTCCCTGTAAAGCATAATCATGTAGACTGAAATGCCAACATCTGCACATAAAACCATGGCAGTTCTCTCACACACACATATATATATATATATATATGAATAGTACTAAAACGCCTAATAAAAATTTTTAAAGTGCTCAACCCCTTGGGGAGCAACATCTGTTAAAATACTATGGTAAAAGGAAGTTTTAAATCATCTATGATTTAAAACTTCCTTTTACCATACTATTTTAACTATATATATATATATATATATATATATATATATATATATATATATACATACATATATATATATATATACAACATATATACAATAAAACAATAAATTCCAAGGATAATTACCGAGCACCATTCCAGCAACTTACAGAGCAGCTAGGTGTTGCAATGACTGCAAGAAATATTCATTATAAACAAAGCTTGCTCTTATGTCTCAGATTGTAGAAATAGGAGGGTGATAAACCTTCATTTCTGCAGTGGTAGATAATTCTGCCTAACTGACTTTATGTGCTTGAGTGGGTGAATGGGGAATAATAAATGCTTCTCAAAATGAACCTTCAGCAAGCTTATAGTCTCCGAAGCGGGAGACCATCTCCAATGGGGAAGAAACTCACAAACATATAACTCCTTGTCATATACCGATATTTCGAACCTGATTGTTTTCTGCTTAGTGACCGCGAAAAGTGGTAATTTGACTCCTCTGCCTTTTCGGTTTTAAGAAGAATGCTATACCAAAAAAGGCTGGTGTGCAATACCGTAGTATGTTTGTTGAGTTTTCAAAAAACTAACCAAAGGTGCCACCAAAGATGCAGAAGAAAATCATGAAAGAGCAAAAACAGCTACATTTTCTTGTGAAAAGTAGAAAATATAAAACGATAACTACACACACACACACACACACACACACACACACACACACACACACACACACACACAATTTCTCGCACAGAATAAGAATCATATCACAACACTAGTCAATGACAATAGCACATAATATTGATTTTGATGTTTGGCCAAAAAGACAGATTAAGAACATGGGGTGTGCTAGCTAAGTTTGGCACTATGCACAATGTCAGGCTACACACGAGGCAGAGAAAGTGAAGCAGCGTTTTCTGAAGCACGCTAGTCTTCAAACTGCATGTTGACTAATCGGCGTTAGTATCATCTCTGTCCGTCATCTCTCTCTCTGAGCATCCAGTGACACTCCCATACTCCACTTCGCTCCAGGTACTTGGTCTTACAACATTGCCCAGCCAGCAAAGACTGCCTTCGCAATCTGCTAGTTGGAACTGGTTTTCTATTAGTCTCATACCTAAGTTTGTCAGAGGAGATCAAATAATTCCATTGTATGTCCAGTATTTTCTCTTGTGTTCAGCGCGTCTTATTTCAATATCCTGATTTCTGCTTTTTAACTGGCTATGGTTAGGTCCAAAGTGATGCGATTGCCGGCAGATATCTAAACAAATTATGTTTAAAAAAGTGTACTAAAGGACTCTGCCAAACAATGTGCACAAATAAATCACATGACAAAACGCGACACGTTTTGACCTCTTAGGTCTTTTACGGGCAAAAGAAACAATACCCAGGACAAATGCACATGGAGGAGCAATCACTTATCCTCGTCAATTTCGACATAAGAAAGGCGTTGTTTCTCTAGCCTGAAGAAGACCTAAGAGGCTGAAACGCGTCGTGTTTTTGTCTTGTGATTCGTTTGACCACGCTGTTTAGTGAAGTCTTTAGAAATAGTTTTTTCAGATTTGGCTATGGCTTGTTAGTAAGAGATTTGTTGACCCCGAGCAGCGTCGGTCGTCGGCTGCATGTCCTTTTAGCCAACTGATCTATTTCCGTCTCTGTGTGTGTGTGTGTGTGTGTGTGCTTTTCGTCTATTCTAATCGGGATGTCACCAAATTTGATTTGTGAGAAGGGTTCACCGGGACATACACGCCGACGGGCGAAGCCTAGCTTAAATAGAATCGTGTGTGAGCTACTTAAGGGAAGTTCTCGATCTCCGTCTGTCACCCTCTCTCTGACTGTCAGGTGGGTTCTGACAAGTTTGTTTGGAGCTTGGAATGGTCTTTTGAATGTGAAAGTCAAATACACTGCCCAGAAATACAACTGCCGTAAGTCTTAAAATCAAATACAAAAAAACAAAAAACAAAAAAAAAAAAGAAAAAGAAAAGAACACCTGATTATCTCTATCCAAACAAGATGTAATGCAAGCGGAGTTACGGTACAAGTATTTTGGTAACAGTGTGTTTACTTTTAGGAACATGTGACTGGGACTTGGCTACGTCGTGCTCCTTGGCCCACTCTTATAGTATACCAAAAATCTCAAAAACAATTCGAGTGACGGCAGTTATATTTCCGGGCAGGGATCTATGGTGTGTGTGTGTGTGTGTGTGTGTGTGTGTGTGTGTTGTTGTTGCAACTTTCCTTTTCCAAACTCTCAAAAGTATTCGTCACTGAATTTAATTCAGTTAACAATGAAGTCTTGAAAATACCGGGCTGCCATCACTCGGAACATCGTTGGACGTCACGACGGCTCCAGACTGCAGTCGGCAAGCTATGATTTTTTTTTTTTAAATGGCATAAGCGACAACAGTTGGAAGTGAAACTAGAGTGATTTTTGGTATTGATTCTTCCCCTTTGGCCGTGCTTCACGGTCAGTTCGACTTCGTTTCATCACGTTTCTCCCAGGCACTGTGCGGGGGTACTTTCAATTTGATTCTGCACTTAAACTTCATTTTTATGCAGTTATCTTCACTATAAGTTCTGACCATTGTATTTCCAAACTTCAAGCCGACTTTTCCCAGTAGTTTTAGAGCTGTGACAATATGTGCTGAGACCAAGTGAACATATATATGGTGAATCATGTGCTTCAAAAAAATCTTTTTTTTTTTTTCAAATGCTGGTTCGGACACCTTACTGGGAGCATTCTCTACATTGAAGTGATGAATCAACATACTAACAGTGATTCGTTTTGAATTCAATTCAATAACTAATACCTTTCTTTTGAACTTTGTTGTTCATTTCTAACCTGCTTGGTTGATTTTTGGTATTTTTTTTAAACGGCAAAAAAAAAAAAAAATGCGATTTTAGGCGTCGGTAAGCTCAATTTCAGTGCGACTCCAAAGAAAAAACACACAAACAAACAAAAAACCATTCTGTTCATGGACATTTCTTGTTTTCTGATTTTAGAACAAATGGAAAAGTTGTAGGTCTTTGAAATGGAACTTGGCCCAGAACTTCATTGTTCTCCGCTCTGTTGCCCTGTCCTGTCCTGAACAGATTTCGCCACTGGCGAGTGTGGTGCTGCTTGTCTCCTCCTCAGTGGAAGTGGTTTGCTTTGGAAATCAAAGGAAAATCCCAGCTATATAAAACGTTTTCTTTCCAACTGCCAGGCCCTGTACTTCTCCTTGGTAAACACTTTTTCAGGTAGGCTGAATAGGTTTTTTTTTTCTTTGTTTTTAATGGGCACGCATGAAGACAAATTCCGGATGATCAACATCAACAATGTACACAAACATCATACAATGTTATAGATACATTACCTACATTCCCTTTTACGACCAAGCAAAACCATCAAAACATGACATACGGTTAATGCGAATTACAAAGACTCATTTCTTTTTTTCCCCCACATTTTATTCAATTAATAAGAGAGCTTACATGTGCGCAGAAAGAAGACAGTGCGCGGAGATGTTCACACATTCATAATGATTCATGATAAATCGTAATACAAATCCTAATATCTATTAAGTTCCTCTTTGTAGCCTAGCTGACAATGAGGGGTCAAATCGGCGGTTTCATCTTGTTATAATCACATTCTTAAACGTAACATTTTTTTTCTCTCTTTTTTTTTTCTTGTGAGAATTTACTCTCTCATTTCATCTCAAAAATATTTTCCAAAGCACATGTAAGCCTCATTTCAGAAACACACACACACATTTAGTTAATCATGCAAAGTTTTTGCCATCAATGTTCATTTTCTCGATAAACATTAAATATTGCTTAATTAATTAACAGTGAGTGCTGACCGTAGTAGGGAGGTGAGGTACGTACACTGAGAAACAAAACAGACACACAGATATGAGAGAGAGAGAGAGAGAGAGAGAGAGAGAGAGAGAGAGAGAGAGAGAGAGAGAAGTGAGTGAGTGAGTACCACCATTTAACGAAAGAAGATAGTAAAATGGCTTTATACGGAAGCCAGTGTTTGTCGAAAAGACTTAGGTTTGAATTGACACTAGCAATATACTTCTCCAAAGAGTATCGATTAAGTAGACTTCTTCTGAAGTTACAGAAAACTGGATTAACATTTTGTAATTTGGATTTATAAATGAAGAATTTGGCATACAGTATTAGAAAGTCCATCACACAGTCAGTCTGTATACCGTCTGTTACTCCAAACAATATTAGGTTCTTATCAATCTTAACATTATGGCAGTGCTCAAGTTTATCAATGATATTTTGCTGAAACTCCAACCAAAATGCCCGTACAATGTCACAATCGAAAATCATATGTTCTATGTCCTGTGGTCTTTGGTCACAGAAAATTACAGTTTGGTGTGTTAACAATTTTACACTGATATAGGTACTTTCTGTGATGGCAGAATTCTGTGCAATAGTCGGAATTGAAACCAGCGTAGCTGCACATCATTAGTAGTTCTAAAACAGTGTAAAAATATAACATTCCAATTTAAATTTTCGAACGAGTTGCTCCATTTCAAAACCGCAGCTGGAACAGCTCCGCTGCCAACAAGTACAGTTTGAATAAATTTACTGCCTTTCCTGATAGAAAACCATGAATTGGTTTCAAGAATTTTAAAGGTATTTATAAGTTCTACTTGTAATTTATTTTGGTATCCTTTGATTGCGTTCAGGATTCCATTGTAAGACAAAAAATTTGTTTTTCTTATGGTAGGGTATTTTGTTTTAAATTCATGATATGACATGTACTGCCCTGCTTCACTAACGAGTTGTCTGACGAAGTAGATGTTATTTTTCACACCATTCTTTTACAAATATAGGTTTTTTTCCCCTCAGAATGTCTTTATTGAAGTGAATGCATTCAGCCATAAATTCGTCAATATTTCTAGGACGACACACTCTCCCATAGTGCCTGAACACGTCATTCCAGAAAGGATTCTTAACAGACTTAGTTAACGTTTTGATATAATCTGCCCCTAAGACTTTAATATTTTCCATTTCAGGGTACATATCAAAGAGAAAGTCTTTAAGCTTTGAGTCACCCTTGGACTGTATTTTACAAAGCCAGCTTAATAAGACTAATTTCAATATAACATTGTTGTGAGAAGGCTCAGAGGGTGCGGGTAATATGTCAATAGAAAAGACAGAATATACACAGTTCATAAAATAACTATTACCCGCTACTAGTTCAATGCACGGGGACAATTGTGTTTGGTTACTTGGATACTTCATCTCCACCAAGGGCATAGACTTATTCATGTATATAACCCAGCTCCTTCAA
>JADBJO010001032.1:87500-97500 GCA_016801955.1 Conus betulinus
CGTATTTTATTCTGTGCCATTATCTGTTATGATATTCAATTTTTTTTTTCTGAAAGAAACACATTTTTTTTTTCAAATGAGAAGAACCAGCGATACTTCTCTTTGCATTCCATATCTAAATGCAATTTTTGTTTAAAAGAACAAATAAGTCTGTCTTTGAATTATGCAATTTACTGTTGCTCGTTTCCTGCTCCCCGAGTCATCCATACGATTCCAAAAGCCTGTTCTGAAAGAATTTTCTTTACTTTATAAGCCCAGTTTCTTTACCTCATTCCATATCATATGCCTGCCTGTTCAAACGTGACTGTGGTAGTTTCAAAAAATTTCAACCAATACTTAATACTTTTTAGAAATGCTGTTATATACAAAGGGTATCTGCTCATTTCTCCATATAAAACAGTGTTAGGTGAATGGATTGGCACTTCAAGGAAACGCTTCATAGCATACGTCTGCACTTTCTCCATTTGGGGATTCTCACTTGAGCCCCAAATGTCAACTGCATAGGTAAGTAGAGGTGTTATTTGTGCATCAAACATTTTCAAAATATACCACCATCAATACAATTCAGCTTTCTTAAGGAATTTAGAATTTCAATGACACCCTTTTCCCTTTTCTGAAAGATTCTGCCAACTATCGCAATCCCTCTCGAAGACAGATCTATATGTGTCGCCTGCTCCGATGCCTTTCGTCCGCTGGATCGGACTCATCAGGGAGACACGGCTGATTGTGTCTGTGCTCTTGGCGTCAGATAGAGACACACCACAGTCCATAAATCTGTGGTGTTCCGACTGCCAAGGGTTCGAAAAAGAATGCAACAGCACCCCCAAAGCAGCCAGCGAAAGGTCGTAGAATTAAACAAAACGAAAGTGTGGAGAGAAAAAATGTTGTTGAAAACTAAAAGCATTACACAAACAGTATAAAAATGTAAGGGACAGTCTTTGAGCCTATGCTTGAGGATTCATTTAAGGATGCAAGGAGATCAAAAGATATAGAACAGTCTGAGTGGTCAACTCTGCTGTTCAATAACCCAAGCATTGTCAGCGGCTAAGATTGTGCAGAACAACCTTTCCTTGGATCTCGTAAGAGATGCAATCTCCCACTGATTGACCAAACAATATAATGCTGAACAATTATATATATCGTTGCAAAGTGAGACGACTGCAGGCGGAAATCTAAACAAATATTAAATAAATGTCAGCGAACCGCCCAGAGAAACGTGGACAAAAGAGTCACAAGACAAAACAGAACGCGTTTCGACCTCTTAGGTCTTCTTCAGGTGAAACAAAAACAAATAAAATTACGAAAATGCACTTAGCTTTGATCGCTTCAGATCGCTTCAGAGTTGAGCGCAAGGAAGAAGAATATAGACTACTTGAACGTTTGGATTTCCATAAAACCATTTTACGTGTATTGATAAATGACCACCCATTCTGAAATTCATGACATTTGTCTTATCAAAGCTAACTGTTAAACATAAGCGATGTGCCTCTTCTTTCAAGACATTTAACTGATTTTGCAGACTTACAACTGTTCCAGATAAAAGAATAACATCGTCAGCAAAGAGCAATCAAATGATCTCAACTGCTCCAGGTATTATCTGGATACCACATTTTTCTTTACAAGACACTCCGTAGCCAGTTCGTAGCTAGTTCGTTTTATAAACAAAGAAAACAACTGTGGACTCACCAGGCAACCTTGTTTTTACTCCATTTGGACAGTTGAAATAATATGAGTACTCACTCTTTCACACGCATACATGCAAGCACCGAGTTGTAAACACTACTGATGACCATGTACGGTTTACAGTTATCACCACTTTTTAAAGTAAATTCCACAGAGCATTGCGATTTACAGAATCAAAGGCCTACCTGAAATCCACAAAGAGCTTGCTATTACCGAGAAAATATTTCTCTGCACCAATGAATATAGCGTAAATATGTGGTTTCTGGTGCTGTATTTGGCTCTGAAGCCTGCTAGATCTCCCATTATTTTCTCTTCATTTTCAACTCAGTCTGTCAAACTTTTATTTAGTATGTAAGTGTATACTTTACTTAGACTACTGGCAAGTGCTACTCCACGATAGTTGTCGAGATTGTTCACATGTCCTTTTTATAAATTGGTATGATAATAGACTCTGCCCATTCTAATGGAAAGGCGCCATTTTCAAACAGTTGCCGAAATGAATGGACTAGGAAATCAATTGCAGTGGGGGTTGCATGCTTCAACAATATTGCTATTATTCTGTCGGGCCCTGCGCTCTTTCCTAATTTTAAATGCTTAATACCAGCAACGACTTCTTCCATATATATATAGGATTATGAAACAATGGCTCATTTGCATTCTCCTCTTCTACCAAATTGGTCTCTTAATCTACAATATTGTTATCAAAACCATGCCAAACACCACTAAAATGATAATGCCACTATTGAACTGTGATTTCGTAATAAACAAAATACTTTTTATGTACAGATCCCACCAATGACCAGAACATTTTAGAATCATTAACTGGATTCTTAGGTTTCTTTAGTCTATTTTCTGAAAACTCCAGTTCCTTTATTTTCCTTATTGTAACATACTCTTTTCACGATGAAGCATGTTCTTCTTTTTTTTATGAATTTATCCTTCGTCACATCGTCTGTTTATCTCTTTGCATTGTTGTTTTTACTTGGCTTAATTCGTGTTTGATTTCGCCAAGATCATTTCTGAGGAGTGATGTCTATTGTATGACGTGCGTAAGCCTGTTAAACTTGTCTTCCGCTCCCGTCGGCATGCTAGTCGCCGCTCTCATTTCCTCGATTTCTTGTCTTGTTGGGGCCAAGGTTGGTTTAAAGTGAGAACAAGTATTTGCGCGTGCGTGTCGGCCTGACACACACCGATGTTGCTACATATGAGCCAGTTCCTCTTATGTTTATATTTTCCTCTAAGAAAATGCCATTCCCTGATATCAGTTTTGGCCACATTTTTGCGGAAACTACTCATCAAACCTATGATTACAGCATGATACGAATGTGACGAAAACATCAACCGAAATTACCTGTGTGTTTGTGTCAGTGCTGACCTGTTTCAAAACATCAAACCTTTCTTCGTGTGCCCTTTGACCTGACGTCAGCCTGACACCAAAATCACCAATCGCAGCCCTCCACATTACCAAGTGCACCATTGTCACTTCCGACCACTGTCACTGGTCACTTACTGTACCACTGCATAGAATGCCTGTTTGAAATAGCCCAGCACAACTCCGTACAAAGCAACATTCTTTGCACCGCTCAGCAGAAGCTGCTAACCGGACGCCATTACTCGTCACGGCCCGAGAGAGAGAGAGAGAGAGAGAGATTTGCGTCAACACATTCAAATGCACTGAGCTGAATCTCTGCTATCCTATGCCCTCTCCACCACCACCACCTCTATCCCTCCCACCTCCTGTCAGCCCATCCCTCCTTTTCCAGGCACAGAGCTGATAAATGCTGGCGTTGATGTCTCTTTGCTCAGTGAGTGCCCAGACGAAGCGCTGGCAGAGCACCGAGACACGTTTCCAGTTCATCCTGTCAGCGACATACCTCAGAAGAGACCATTTTCCTGGCTTAGGTGAACATCCATGATACTGGGAAATGGCTTAGGAACATGGATGCTTGCTTTCAGTCTGATGCTTGTTTAAGCTGACTGTCGATATAATCTCACCAATTTACAAGATTTCTAGGCACTACTGATTGATAAACAGTAAACTCACCGTTCAGGACCATGGAGCCCAGAGAGAATAATGGAGCTTCGTTGTGTGCAGTGCATCGGAGAACAGTGTCGTTGCGCTACATTCAAAACGAAAATCAGTTTGTCTCAAATAAAATACGGTAGGTTCATGACTGTGATGGGGGTGGAGGTCACATGTATGGGATTTTCAGACACTATCTCGTGCCTAGAACGTGATTTCAAGTGTTTGAGTTCACTCGCATGTTTTCATTTGACCGACATTCCGTAAAAATACAGATTGAAACGAAGCCGTTCGCAGTTAAAAACATTCTTTCTGTTCGCTGTTTCAAATTTGGTATTTGCAAAGATTTTATGTTCATTCAAACACATTAGTGTATTGCTACTAATAAACGATGATTTTTTTTCTCAAAAGCTTTTATGCTTAGTTGATAACAGCTTGCACCGGCAGATGAATATTGAAACCAAAGTAACACAACGGACCTTTTTTATTTTCGTCGCTTCAAAATTCCAAGACATTTTTTCTTTACTCCTTTCACTTTACTTAATTGAATATCTCTTTTAACAACTTTAATTTTCTTGCTGATTTAAAGTGCCTGGATTTTTTTAGCACTGATGAACTTTGCACAGTGTTAGCCAGTTTAACAATGTCCCATTTTTTGTGCTATTTTGAGTCGACATTGCAACTCTCAAAACAAATGAATGAATAGAATGCACGAACCCTTTGTTTTTGCAAAATGCTTTTATTTCACAAGACAAATGCATAACACATCGCATCAAACCATTCACTGTTTTCACATTTTTTGTGAGGTTTTAAATTGATTATCCCCAGCCATTACAGGCCAGCATTTCACCTGTTTTCCAGTATCATGGACGTTCACCTAGCTGAACGTGCTGTTGTGATGGTGGTGGTCTGCAGCTTAGTTTTTTTAGAGAACCCTGTCCAGTTTCCTGGGGAGGGATACCCCTGGTGCCAGACCACTGGATGGGAGTAGTCTTTCCTGAAGGTCATCGAACTGGCTTCCTATGTCACTTTGAACCACGAAGAATATGTTCCGCAGAGTCTAGGGACCAAAAGCAGCAATGAGAATAATGGACTTTCAATCTCCATCGTTCTTCTTCAAAGATGTGGCTCGCCAGCTGCAACTGCTTTGCTTCCCATTCTCTGGGCACTGAGTTTCCTTTTTTTCTTCAACGTGTATCAATATGACATCATCGTTTGTTTTTACTTGTGAGTACATTCGTTCTTGTTTTAGAACCAGTGTAGGCTTGTTTTTTTTTTGTCTTTAGTTTGTGCCCAGTTACAAACAAATGTTAGAACTGTGTCCATCATTGAGTTTCATAGATCTACTTTTTCACGCTTGGACGTTTTTAATTTCTGCTTTTGCCAACAGTTAGCATGCATTGGCTTGTTTGGCCAGCTCATCATTGACAGGACAACAGGCCGTCAACGTGTTGCATTCTCTGTAAGGTATATGACACCAGTCCGTCTTTAGTGTCCATCCGTGGTATGGTAATAGTCTCAATCTCGAACCCCCCCCCCCCCCCCCCCCCCCCCCCCCCCCCCCCCCCCCCCCCCCCCCCCCCCCCCCCCCCCCCCCCCCCCCCCCCCCTCTTCACTGTGCTCTGGAGAATACATGCTTGTGACAATCAGGGGAGGAAGTGCAAAGGGAGATTGTTGCCTGCTGGTATAACCATTACTGACTAGCGTCCTTGCATTTAAGATAAAATTCCAATGTGAAGGGTCCTACAGGAAGGTTTTTTTTTTCTTGACTGTTTTTGGTGACATGCTTTACGTAAGCCATCAGTGTCCAGGTCATGCCCCTCACACAGATGTAGGTGCCGACAGAACAGCCGCCAGCCCGCGCTTCATTCAGCCGTGCCCCGTGTCATACATTCAGTATCGTTCACTTAATCTCCTTACTTCCTTCAGTCTTTCATTCCTCAAACAGGGTGCATGCTATGCGTAATGTGTCATCCATACTAACGGCGAAACTGGCCGTCTCTCCGAAAAGCTGATGGGATTTTATGTGTGTGCAAGATGTTATGCATGCGTTCGCACGTGGAAACTTTGTTTATAGTCTCTCATCAAAGCACTGTTTGAGAAATGGAGTCAGAACCAATGTTACTCGAAAGGAACGATTCCCCTGTACCAAAACAGCCACGCAGAGATTCGAACCCGCACCCCCCAACATCGCCAAGATCGCAAGTCCAGCGCTCTACCACTGAGCTATTCAAGCCCCTGGAGGTGATGGAGGAAGTTTTCTAGATACTGTTCAGGACTGTCAGAGCAGACACGCGCTCAAGTCGTTCCCTTTGGGCCTCCTTTGTTGGACTGCCTACCTCAGTCAGAAGGTGCCCCTGTAACAACCCAAAAGTACTCCAGCCCAGAAGTACTCCCAAGGGATACTTTTGGGCCCGCGCCAGAATGACTCCCGGGAGAACTTTTGGGTCGGGTAAAAAAAATGGCACCCCTATTTTCATAAAGTACTCCAGGGAGTCTGGGTCGGTCCTAGAAGTACTACCCCCCCCCCCCCCCCCCCCCCCCCCACACCACACCACCTTCCCTTCCCCCGGCATATCTCGGTGAACGTGCTGAGGCTTATATTTATTGGTCATAAACTCATACATGGACATTCTATCTGAATCAACTTTAGGGGGAGTACTTCTGGGCTGGTTCCAGAAAAATTATGTTTCATTGTTGTTATTTACTGGTTATAAACTCATACATGGACATTCTACCAGAACCAGACCCCCCCCCCCCCCCCCCCCCCCCCCCCCCCCCATGCAATCTCCTTTATTAATGTGTTCAGGGTTTTATTTACTGGTCATAAACTCACACATGGTTATTCTACCTGAATCAACAATGAAATATTGTCTGAACTAACTTTAGGGGAAGTACTTCTGGGCCGGTCCCAGAAGTGCCCTCCTTATATTTCTCCTTTATTAATGTGTTCAAAGTTGTTATTTACTGGTTGTAAACTCACACATGGACATTCTATCTGAATCATAAATGAAATTTTGACTGATTCAACTTTAGGGGGAGTACTTCTGGGCTTGTCCCATATGTACCCCCCCCCCTCCCCCCCCTTTGTATATCTCCTTATTAATGTGTTCAAGGTTGTTATTTACTGGTCATAGACTTACACATGGACATTCTATCTGAATAATCAACATTGAAAACGAATGTGAATCAACTGTTGGAGCAGTCTTTCTGGCCGGCCCCAGAAGTACCCCCCTTGCATATCTCCTTCATTAATGTGCTTAGGATTTTTAGATACTGGCCATAAACTGTATATGACATTCTATCCGAATCATCTTTGGAATCTAGAATGGATCAATTTAAGGGGGAGTCTTTCTGGCCCCCCCCCCCCCCCCCCCCCCCCCCCCCCCCCCCCCCCCATGCATATCTCCTTTATTTATATGTTTTCAAGATTGTTATTTACTGGTCATAATTCATACATATACATTCTATGTCAATCAGTAGTAACAACTAGTCTGAATCAAAATTGAAAATGAAACTTTAGCAACTTTTTCCTACTACACACACTTTCGTTTGGTTTCATATACTACGCTTTGCTGGCTGCTTTGGGGGTGTGTTGGATTCTTTTTCGAACCCTTGGTGGTGAGAACGCCACGGTATTATGGACTGTGGTGTGTCTCTATTTGACGCCAGGTACGCAGACACAACCAGCCGTGTCTCCCTGATGAGTTCCGATCCAGGGGGACGAAAGGCCTCGGAGCAGGCAATACAGACAGATCTGCCTTCAAAAGGGATTGCGATGGTTCCCTCACGCAGCTACTGAAGAGTTTTCATATTCATAATATATTTTCTCTGAATTTCATTTTCCCAGTTTTTCTTCATCTTAACCCCCCCCCCCCCCCCCCCCCCCCCCTCCACAGCGCTTGTTTTTTTCTTCCACTATGAGATTGTTCGTCTTTGTATTTGTCTGACTTTATTCAAGTTTAAAAGGCTGTGCCAGTCTTAAATAGAAGTTACTCTGTTGTTAGGTTTTCTTACAGGAGCAAAAGTTACCGTACTTGTTTACTGTTTAGTCTGAACCAGTTTGAGAGGGAGTATTTCTGGGCCGGTCCAGAAGTACCCCCCCTTGCGTATGTCCTTTATTTATGTGCTCAGGATTGTTAATCATTAGTCAAAAACACATACTTAACGTTCTTTCAGTTGCAGAAATTGTTATCTTGATTTGTTATTGTTGTCATTGATTGTATTATTTAGACAATGAGTTGCGGTGGGAGAAGAGAAAGACGGGCGGGAAGTTTGCTCTTTTGCGTTATTTATTTATTTGTTTATGTATTTATTTTTCATACATATACATGCTTCGCTATATTTGTACAATTCCTCATTCGTGAAATGAGTAAGACTTTGCTCAATCTACGAAACCGGCAGAAAATCTGCCTATTTTGTGAAATAAGCAAAGCCTACGCATATTTTATTAAATGAGCAAAAGTAGCTATTTTTGTAATAGCAAAAAAATTAAAAAAAAAAAAAAATTTTTAAATGAGAAAAATTATTTGAACGCAAGTTTCTTGATTTTATGAAATAGACAGATACCGATCTCTTTTTTCTCTCTCTCTCTCTCTTTCTGTGTGTGTGTGTGTGTAAGTGTGTGTGTGCGCGCGCGCGCGCGCGTGTGGTGTGGTGTGTGTGTGTATGTGTGTGTGTGTGTGCTTGCATGCGTGCATGTATGTGCGCGCAAATGCACGTGTGTGTGTGTGTGTGTGTGTGTGTGTGTGTGTGTGTGTGAGAGAGAGAGAGAGAGAGAGAGAGAGAGAGAGAGAGAGAGAGAGAGAGAGAGAGAGAGATGTTTCTGAATAATAATCATCTTGTCTTTTGATTTTGATGTCTATTCAGCCTCACTGCTGGAGCCTTTAAACTGACCAAGCTGTCATCATATGGGAAGCCAGCAACGTGTTAAAGACGCACTGGACAAAAAAAAATACGAAGAAAGAGATATCCAATTCTTAAAGACAACACATCCAAAACGACTACACCAAGGGAGATGTACTACATAAAAAGTGAGTTCGGTCTTCAAGTTTTTTTTTTCCCTTCTTTTTTCGTTACTGAGTGAGTAGGCATCTTGGAGGAGGATCTCAGATCCCTCATTGATCCAAATGATGAAGGACTTAAAAGATGAAATGGTGAGTGGCAAGCAGATAGCGAAGGACATAGTGATGTTGAGGGCCATGATGATGATACTACTGCTACTACTACTTCTGCTGCTGCAGCTGCTGCTGGTACCACTCCTACTACTACAATAGCAGCGGTAGCAGCAATGGCAAGTGCAACAACAGTATGGTTGTAACAACGACAATAATAACTTCCGCTGCGGCAGCAGTAACAACGACAACAACATCGACAACTAAATCGAGTATTGTAGTGTGATGCGGTGTAGTGCAGTATAGCACAGTGTAGTGTTGTGCAGTATAGCGCAGTGCAGTGTAGTGCAGTATAGCGCAGTGTAGTGTAGTGCAGTATAGCGCAGTGTAGTGCAGTGCAGTGGAGTGGAATGGAGTGTAGCTCAGTGCAGTGTAGTGTAGCAGAGTACAGTGTTGTGTCATGTGGTGTAGTGAAGTGTAGCACAGCGCAGTGTAGAGCAGTGGGGTGCAGTGTAGTGTGGCGTAGCGTAGCGTCCTGTCGCGTCGGGTCGTTTCGGGTCGGGTCGGGGGTCGGCTTGAGTCTTGGCTCGGGAGTCGGCTCGGTGGTCGGCGCCGGGGGGGTCGGGGTCGGCTTTGGCGTCACACTATATTTCATTGTTGATTCAGATCGAATGTCCATGTATGAGTTTATAACCAGCAATAACAACCCTGGACACGTTAATAAAGGAGATATGCAAAGGGGGTACTTCTGGGACCGGCCCTGAAGTACTCCCCATAAGAATGTCCATGTGCGAGTTTATAACGACACTGAACACATTAATAAAGGAGATGTGCAAGGGGGGGGGGGGGGGGGGGGGGGGGGGGGGGGGGGGGGGGGGGGGGGGGTACTTCTGGGACTGGCTCAGAAGTACTCCCCCCAAGTTGATTCAGACAATATTTCATTGTTGATTCAGATAGAATGTCCAATTGTGAGTTCATCACCAGTAAGTAACAACCCTGAACACATTAATAAAGGAGATATGCAAGGGGGTACTTCTGGGACCAGCCCAGATGTATTCCCCCTAAAGTTGATTCAGATTATATTTTCATGTTGATTTCAAAACAGAATGTCGATGTATGAGTTTATAACCAGTAAACAACAACACTGAAACACATCAATAAAGGAGATATGCAAAGGTGG
>JADBJO010001032.1:105000-120000 GCA_016801955.1 Conus betulinus
CGATCTCTTTATGATGCATATAAGACATTCTTGGCCCTGCATGCAAGATTTTACAGGCAAAAGTAAAGTTTAAACGAGTAGAAAAGTACATACTTAGATTTTTATAAACATTTCACTACTGGCATCATGAATTCATTATATATCCATCTTTCTCTTGAAGAACATCCTCCCTTTCTGAACCATTTTATATTATTTTTGTTCTTATTTACATTTAATCGAAGAAAATCAGCAACTTGCTGTAAACTATTTAACTGATTTTGTAACCCAACAACAGTTTCTGCAATTAACGCCACGTGGTCCGCTAGGAGTAGAATGAAGATTTCCAAATGTAAGTGTAGCACCATCTCGTTCAGACTTCACAACCACTACCGTCAATTCATTTATGAATAACGAAAAAAAACAGTACTACAAATATCACCATGTTTGGCACCGGACGTACTCGTGATGTATTTAGTAAGAGTAGCCCCGCTTCTCACTCTTGCTTTTACGCCTTCATACATACTCATGATGCATTTGTATAGTTTACCCCCTTATACCATTTTTAAGCAAGATGGGCCGGATAATATTTCTATTAATGCAGTCAAACGCCTTCTCAAAGTCAACAAAAGCAACATACAAGCTGCACGTTGTGGTTTCAGAAAAACTGTTTTTGTATGAAAGCCATTAAGGTAATTTATGATCAATAGTAGAATAATTTCGTTTGAACCCAGTTTGGAGTTCCACTGTAATATTGTTTTGCTCTACCCATTCTTGAAGTCTATTATTGATAACAGCATTATACAGTTAACTGCACGCATTGCAGGGTAAAACACCTCTGTAATGATTAGGATCGTATGTGTTTCCCCCTTTTTATAGATGTGAAGAACAACTGATCCTGTCCAACTTTCGGGGGATAAAGTCCTTTATCAGATATAGAGTTGGAAAAATTTAAGAGGAAACCCAGGATTAAGTTCGAGTGAAGTATGTTTTACTAGTTCTCCAATGATTCTGTCAGGCCCAGCAGCTTTACATTTCTTTATTTTTCTCAAGCTATCAAACTTTCTTTAATTGAAATGGGATGATTTAACTTTTGTGATTATCACCATTAAAGCTATCACCATCGTAATCGTTATCGTTGCCTTCATCATTGCTGTGGTCACTTTCATGGTGATACTCAACTGTATACAGATGCTCATTATTAGAGTGTTCGTTCTTTCCAAGCAATCCTATAGAAATGCTGAAACCATTCATTCACGCTAATGTTATTCAAAGGCTGCCTACTCTTTTTTGTTGTTGTTTTTGAAATATTGCGCAGGCACTCCAAGAATTCTTTCTGATCATTAATAGAATGCAATAAATCCGTTTCACTGCATTGTTGAACTGTTTTTAATTTCTCTCCAGCATATGTTTATAATCACGTCTGGCTGTACAATAAAAATTCATGATCCGGCTCAGACAACGTAAGACGAAATTTCTTTAACAAGTTACGGGCCTTTCTTTTACCAACGCGGCATTCGTTATCGTTATCAGTCATCACCTCTCCTACTGCCACCATCACGTGTTGGCTTGTCCATACGCCTTTGTTATGCAATTATTGAAACCTTTTAAAGACTCATTAGTATCAATATTGATCAAGTTAATAGCAGCTTCCATTTGAAGTTGTAATTTGTTAGAGCAAAGTGAATCATAAAATAAATCAGCATACTCTTCATCCCATACAAACTTCTCTCAATCACAAAGACGTGATCCTTTTCTTGTACACAGGTTTCACCATAATTTTGTTTTATACTAACACGTAACTGCCATGGCATATGATCGGATTCGATTCTATCTGAAACGGCAAATTCATAGTTCCTTGAAATTTCTGCGTAGCCTATACATCGCACGACAAAATCATTAAGACGGTTTCCATGCTCAGATATGAACGTGTAAGGACCTTGTAGGTCGCTCTTACACGTACTATTCAAAATGCGCGAATCAAAGTAGTGCACAAACTATGTAACATTTTACCATCATCAGTAAGTTCCCTGTTCTCAAAATCTCCACTTACATTTAAAGGTCCACTTACGTGCATATTATCTAAAACAGCTGTATTTTCTTCTAAGTCCGGATAGATACTTGCAGTTATACTACTTAAATCACCGAAGAGGATTAAAGTATGTATCATCACTGTCGATAGACAACCAACGATCCCATAGAAATCCTCCAACGAAGCAATTCCACTTTCAGAATTAAAATTAAAATGCACATAAAAGGCGATCCTTCGGATGGAACAGAAACACATACTATATAATGTGTTTAGTTGTTTCAAACAAAAGATTTGTCAATTAGAAAAGCACACAAAACAAACTAGACTCCAGTTCATTATTTACAAGGCAGAAAACCACCAGAACGCCTACCCGTGTTTTGTCAACTTTTACGCCCGTGTACAGAATACAGTATCCGTAAACACACACACACACACACACACACACACACACACACACACACACTTCAAGAAAAGTCTCAACTAAACATACAAAATCAAAGGATCGAATAAAAGCTTTACATTCATTATCACCTGCTTGTTGTAAACAGTCCATTGACATTCCGGTGCACGAAAGAAAAATATTTCAGTTTATTGCAAACATCAACAAAACTTGATCATTTATTTTCCTCGGCGGAGGTTGAACTACCCATGCCTTTGATTGACATGTCAGTGCGTGCAATGTTCACATCCTCACCCCTCACAGAATGCACAAATCCCCGGTCGCCATACACACATTCACGTGTTGCACGGTCTGTCTGTTTCTGTCTCTCTGTCACTGCCGCACTGTGGCAACTCAACCGGTGTTTCCTCACTATTCGTTAGCTCCACCACGGCAGATACATTTCTGAGACAATTTGTGGACTGGCCGACTCCCTATTTCAGGTCTACTCATCTGTTAGCTCTGTCAATAGTGAAACGGTTTCCGTCGATGAGGAGATAGTCGTACACCTTTGCGACGCGTTTACATTCACCTCTCTCTGTCTTCAGGTGAGGGGTCAAGTTCTTTCTCATGTCTCTCACCCTAATAGAAAAGTCTTCACCCACAAAAAAAAAGTGTTTCTTTAAGCTTCGTTTCTGTTTAAGAATGCCCCCTTTTGTGTGTAGAACGTGCACCTCGCGATGCTAGGGGAGTCCGGTTTTGAATTTATACGGTGTACACGATCGAAGTCCACATCCTGTGAAAGTTCAGTGGAGAGATCCATCAGCAAGTCTTCACAGTCAGCGCTGGTCTCGTTCTTCTTTCTGGGAATGCCTGGAAGGTTGTTCCGCTTTAATCTTCCTTCCAGGTCATCGGTCTTCCTTTCCATGTCGTCCAACTTCTCTGACAAGTCACCGTTCACCTTCCGAAGATCATCGTTCCGCTGCCGAAGACTGCTCACGTCGTCTCTCAGCCTCTTTACCTCTTCCTGCATGGCCACGTGGTCTTACCGCATGATCTGCATCTCCTGCTTCAGCTCGTCTAGCTTCGTGTCCATCGACGTCTTCAAGAGGTGCTGGCTGGAGCGTCCTCCCTGGGCGTTGAATGGCCTCTCTATGCTAGTTCTGCCGCCGTAGACGCCAGTGCTGCCGAGTCTGGTCTGCCTCTTGCTGTCACAGCTCGGGAAAGGGTCGGGTCCGAGATTGCTCTCAACACCGCCGCACTGCGGAAGAAGACTCCTACAGATAAATATGACAGGAGCAAGCCTGCCACAGCACCGTCCGTTCTCCGCTTCAACTTCAACATGGCGAAGCGCAAGGCGATTTTCTTTCTGGCGCTCTTATAATTGAATGGCAGAATTACCGGCAAAAAACCGCCACATGCTGCCCTAAAATCCTCCGTAGCAGAAGGCATGGTGTGTTAAAGGCCTACAGACGATTCCTGTATTACACCTCAGATCCAGTCTGTAGTACGGGTATAAATTCGACTGAGGACTCAATAGTGCGACTTGATCATGAAAGCACTCACTCCCAACTCCCCCATTCCCTTGCCGAGAGAGAGAGAGAGAGAGAGAGAGAGAGAGAGAGAGAGAGAGAGAGAGAGAGAGAGGTTTGTAATAAAGAAAATAAATATGTTAGTACTAAAGTACAAAGAACCAAATAGATTAGCAAAACTGACTTGGTTTCCGTGATTCAGGAAAGTCTCCATCAGCAGCTAAATAAAAAGAAGAACACACACACACACACACACGCGCGCGCGCGCGCGCGCAAACACACGCATACACACATTCGCACGTATGCACACACAACACACACACTCATTCGCACACGCACACACACACACACACACACACACACACACACACACACACACACACACACACACACATATGTATACGTATTTCAGGCTCATTATGAGAAGCATTTATTATTCCCATTCACCCACACAAGCACACACTGTTAGTTAGGCAGAATAATCTACCACCGCAGATATGAATGCTTATCACCCCCTATTTCTTCAGTCTAAGACATAAGAGCAAGCTTTGTTTATAATTGAATATTTTCTGCAGTCATTTTAACACCAAGCTGCTTTGTAAGTTGCTGAAATGGCGCTCGGTTACTTATCCCTGAAATGTATTAGTTTCTTGTAATTCAGTCCCTTGCGGATTCATTCAAAAAAAAAAAAAAAAAAAAAAAAAAAAAAAAAAAAAAAAAAAAAAACTGGCCCTCAGCACTTGTCTTCAGAGGTTATATTATTTTTTATATTTTCTACTTTTCACTAGAAAATGTAGCTTGTTTTGCTGTTTTTTTGTTTTCGTTTGCTTCTTAGGTGACACCTTTGGTTGGGTTTTTGAAAACTCAACAAACATACTATGGTATTGCACACCAGCCTTTTTTCTGGGATAGCATTCTGCTTAAACAGAAAAGGCAGAGCTTCAAGTCACTACTTCCGGAGGTCATTGAGGGGATATAATCAGTTTGGAAATATCAATATCTGACCAGGAGTTATGAATATTTGACCAGGAGTTAATATAACCAGGAGTTACAATACGTTAGTGACTATCCTTTCTTATAGAGATTGTTTGTCTCTTAGAGACTATAAGCTTGTTAATGGCTCATCACAAGGAATGTTCGTATTTCCCCATTCATCCATACAAGCACATAACTGTTAGTTAGGCAGAAAAATCCACCATTGCAGATATAAATGCTTATCTCCCCCTATTTCTTCGATCTAAGACATCGGAGAGGGAGGTTAGTGTGTCTGTGAAATTGTGTATGATAGCAGTAGTACTTTACTTTTTCGTCTGTTCACATCTATGAAGAGACTGAGATGTCTGTGAGTATGCAAGTGTATGCATAATCTGGTTATCTAAGGGTGTGTAAACACTCTCCCCCATCCTTTCTTGCATATCTGCAAATAATCTTACAGAAAACGCTTAACAGGACTACAAATTAAAATAATAATAACATTTGAGGCAAACCTTAAATCTTAAAAGACATGCCTGATTACCGTCGTGTGTGTGTGTGCATCTGTGAGTTTGTATGCATGTGTTCTTCGAGTATGCGCGCGTGTGTGTGTGTGCGCGCTGAACACATAAATTGTGAGGAATACAAGTGTAGGTTTCCAATTCCCCCTGTTATAAAATGCACCGGATTCATTAACATAAAAAACACACAGACACGCGCGCACTGACAGAAAATGCATGGGCTTACATTCATCTGTAGATACATAGGCAAACAAGAACCATTGGTGTACTTACTCTCTCTCCGCACTCTCTTTAGTTGCCGCCTCTTTGTGATGTTCATCATCCTCTGCACTTTCCCATCCATGAACGCTTTGGCTTTAATGTTTTTTTCAGACGTCGAACTCTGATGTAAGATCTTTGAGAGTTGAAATTCATCAAACTGCTGATCGCCTTCACAGCCATGGGCTGAGTGGTGAACTGTGTCACTGATATTGATGTACAACTCATCACTGACGTGCCCGTTTTCTGTGTCTGTGACAACAAATCAGAGTCGGTTTGACCTGCCTCTGATTCATCTTCTGGAATTTCTTTGCGACCAAGATGGCGACTCCAGATCAAATTATTACCTTCTTCTTCAGACCTGGTGTGATTTCTGGTGTCTTCAGTGGCTTGGTCTGCTGTGTAGGTGACCCATTTTCTGCTGGCTTTCTTTTCTGGAGCATAGTGTATACGTTCGATTTCGCTATCGTTGAACTTCAGATACTTCGAATTTGTTGTCGTGTATACATTCTCTGTGTCCTCTGAAGTGAGTGCTACATCTTTGTTTCTGTCCTGCTTGTCTGGCATCGTCACAAGCTTATCAATGACAAGCAGAGACTGTTGTGTCAGCCATTTTCTGCGTTTAGGTTGAGGTTCCTGATGTGCATGGTTTTGTAGATTCTCGCCAGGATGTTGTGGAGCTTGTACAACCCTTAGCCACGATTTGCGTGTCGTCAGTTTGCCAAAATGTTTGTTGTTGCGTCTTGTTGGCGGAGGTGGGTGACTTGTGGCCTTTGTAGATCTCAGCTCCATTGGGAATGAGCGGATCTGCACTGTCGCTTCTGTTTCCCCAGGGCGCATTCTTGTGTGAATTGTGTGAAGCAAGAGTGACTGTGCTGTTATTAACATAGCTCTGAGACTCCTGGCTATGAAAACAGTGTTGTCCATTACGTGATGTCCCGTTTCCTACATGGGCAGTCTCTGGAGAGAGAGAGAGAGAGAGAGAGAGAGAGAGAGAGAGAGAGAGTTCAATTTAGAAGATTAGAAACATGAGGATATACTGAAGTGAATATGATTGCATTAAACACATGCAAAATGTTTGACAGAGACAGATATCAAAAACAAAAATAGAACGACATGCACTACTTTTGAAACCATTGCTGGATCATTTAGCAAAAAAAGAAAAAAAAAAAATTCCCCACACAAAACCTCACTCTATGATCAAATGCCACGATAGCTCTTTTATTTTCTTTCTTGCATTGTTGCATTGGAGTATTCTGAGGCAGATACACAATCATATTCCTTTTTCTTATTGCACTCACTGAAATAAGTAGTCGGGTTGATTTATTTTCTTTAGAGGAGTCACTTGCTGGTTGGTCGACCCAGTCTGTAACTGACAAGTGTTCACAGTCGCGTTAACACGGCAACCATGGACACTGCCGTTAGACAAACACGGCAACCATGGACACTGCCGTTAGACAAACACGGCCACCATGGACACTGCCGTTAGACAAGCAGCAACACGAGAGCAGTGTCACTCATAGTGCTTCAGCTACATTAATTAGCATATGAAAGCGAGGAGGCAGAGTTTGGGAAAGACAGTGACTTAGATTTGTTCGTAATCGAACGTTTGAAAAATCGTGCAGCACACAAGATAATTTAGGAGATCTGTGACATGCACTGCTTTTTGGACCACTGTCTGGATCATTTAGCCAAAGGTTTTCAGGGTTTTTTATTTATTTATTTTTTTTTTTTTTCCACTCTGTCCAGACAAAACTTCATTCTGATCAAAAACCGCGTTAGCTCTTTTACTCTCTTGGCACGTTTTAAAGTAGAACCAGGTTTGTCCTCATTGCCCTCATCTCTGCAGAAAAAAAAAAATCCAATGGAAGTTTCACTGCCCTTTGATTTAGGTCCGACATTCAGAACTCATTCCTCATCTTTATCAAATGTGCATCTTTCAATAATAGGACAACTATGTTTTCTATTAAAAAGATGAATTCTATCAAACCCTATGTCACAGGACAGCTCTAGATTGTCTGTCAGGAGGTCTTTAACAAGTAACCCACATTCTTCTCTAGTTTCGTTATCATGCTTTTGTATTCAGTAAAACATAATGTTGTTTCCTTCAATCATCCTTCTAATTTGTTCTAATATTTCAATTCATTCAGAGTTTGATTTGGTTCTTTCAAATGCTGGTTTTCATGTTTCAGGTTCTTCGCTTCCTCCCTCAAATGTGTCAAACCATCATGTAATCTTGCACACATGCCCGTCACTTCCTTCACATCCTTCTCCAATCCTTCACATATACAGTTCAAATCGTTAATAGAGGCCAGCGTGTCTTTGAGTTTGACTATCGGGTCATCAGACATCAAAGAAGCAGATGGTGGCCCAGACTGCCGGGTCTGTCTCTGGTTCTTTGTCCTCCCAACAGGTCCAGGTCCAGGGGTCAGCTCCACATCGCCACAGCAATGCAGAAAAACGCCAAGACACAAACAGGCTAGGAGAACACTTCAGAGTTCAGCGTCCCGTAGCTCTGCGATTCTCATTGTCCGAACGAACAAATATTTTCTCTGCATTGCCAAGCGCGACGTGAATGCGACGAGTTCTGACAGTGACACGAGTCCGTCACAAACCGTTCGAAAACCCAGACTTACCTCCACCATGGTCATCTCCAACGCGTCTCCAGAGCCAGAGAAAGGCTCACCTTCAAGTAGCCTAATTCGGATTTTGAGACGGACCTTCTGTCTGCAGCAGTTTTACATTAGACAGCCGGAAGTGTACCTGTGACGGTACAAAGTGTCCGCAGAAAAACAAGTGTCCGCATGCGGACACTTTGTTCCCTGCGGACACGTTGTGTACCGTGAACTGACATTCAAAGTGTCGGCAGAAATCTTGCGGACACTTTGTTCTGCGAGGTAACATATAACTTACAAAAGCGGAACAAAGTGTCCGCAGCCGTTTCAGCCTCAGTGTGAATGGGTGAATGTGCACGTACACTCCCATGCGCGTGCATGCGTGTGTGTGTGTGTGTGTGTGTGTGTGTGTGTGTGTGTGTGTGTGTGAGTGAGTGTGTGTGTGTGTGTGTGTGTGTGTGTGTGTGTGTGTGTGTGCGAGCGCGCGCGCACGTGTGAGCGTAATCTAAACTTTGTGTGCTGTTGCACAAAAAAAGTAGTCAACAAATTAAAACTTTTTAAAAAAATTAACACACACACACACACACACACACACACACACACGCGTGCGTACGCACGCACACAAGCACGCACGCACGCGCATGGGAGTGTATGTGCACATTCACCCACTCACACTGAGGCTGAAACGGCTGTGGACACTGTTCCGCTTTAGTAAGTCATATGTCACCTCGCGGAACACAGTGTCCGCAGGATTTCTGCCGATACTTTAAATGTCAGTTCACGGTACAAAGTGCCCGCAGGGAACAAAGTGACCGCGTGCGGTCGCTTTGTTTCTGCGGACACTTTGTACCGTCACAGTACCCTGAGAGAGAGAGAGAGAGAGAAAGAGAGAGAGGGTTGAAGGAGGGGGAGCAAATGATCATGGGATGGATCCCCCCCCCCCCCCCCCCCCCCACCTCCCCCCAATGAATCAGCCACTTCAACTATCCTATTTTACTTTGACAGAAAAAAAAGTGTCCATAGGACACAATACTCAATCAAAATCAGAACGTTTAAGGGCCAGTAAAGGCAAATGCTGAAATAGAGTCCCACATTTATCTATTAATTAAAGGATATTACGCTCATTGGTAATCAGTTCATGATTTTGTAACTTTTTAAAAAGATTTTATTCTTTAGGCCTACATGCACAGCTTGACTTGCATGCACAGATCTCGATCAAAACTCCAGGCACATTGGCTTAACGTATGCCAGACTTTATCGCCGAGTTCTACAAGGAACTGATTTCATTTAGACTTTACCGTTTGCTACGATGTGTGCTACGTTGTTCCGAAGTGGCCTAGTTTTCAAACAGGCCTACACCTGCGGAGTCTCACCTTCCTCTCGTATTAACCAGCATAGGCCCAAGGTTAAAAACACGTAAAAGAACATGGTCAACACATTTCCACATGTTTCTTTCCCCTGTCCATGTTGTATCTGATCCGTTTATGAATATGAAGCAATGCTTTTCGTCAATAGGCCCAGCATGGTTCCGTCAAAGCTAGTGACGTCAAAAGCTCGAAGAATGACGTTTATTTAGAAGCCAATAATTTATTTTTTTTTTGGGGGGGGGGGGGGGGGGGAGGTTGTGGTAGAATCAGAGGAATGTAACATTTGTCTTTTCATTGCAGACGTTTTCGTTGTTATTGTTTGTTTGTTTATTTAATCCCAGCATTTATTTTTCAACCTTTTTTCGTCCCCCCCCCCCCCCCCCTTTTTTTTTAACCTACAGATTTTCTTCAAGCTGGGGCCTCCATCGTCCTCTTTTTCTGCAGTTTATTTTTCCTCCTCAGGTTTTAGGTCTCACACACCATGCAAGTCTATGTTGTATTACCATCGGTCATTGTCTTGCTGACATATTTTGGCATGAAATACAGTGCGCCAGGGTTTATTTGAGTTCTGGTTTTTGGTGTAACGAAAGTAACATGTATATAACCTTTTAAGAATATAAATCAAATATTTCTAGCTCTGCTTGCAATGTTGTTGCACGCAGGAGTGAAGGTCAAGCGCGTAGAGAAAAACAAAATTCCCAAATACTTATACGCGCTGACACAGGTATTCTTTCACCGTGATGCAAAGGGTCTGATTCTGCCCACGTTTGAGAGATTAACCACTGAAAACTCTCTCTTTTCAAAAGTTGGGCAAGCGAGCAGCCCCACGCATCAGCGTTCTCTTTCTCATCTCCTACTCGTCTTCCCTCCACTTATTCACTTTACAAAATGGCGTCGTCGTCAGGATTGAACATACCGACCTCGGGACGCGGGAAGCCCCAAGGACGAGGACTCCTCACAGGTGTCCTGTTGGCATTGTTTAGAAACTGGGCCTTTGGGGTGCACAGTCGTTGCTAAGCGAGCAGCCCCAGGCCTCATTGTGGAGGGCGGCCAGTTGTTGTGCTAGGCGCCAAGGCCCGACACGCTGCTGACAGGATGAGTGCCTCATTGGACGGTGAAGGGCTTGGATTTGAGGGGTGGGAAGTGTTTCCCTTACAGGTCGAAGGAAAGGAGACTTCGCCCTGCGCAGGATGTTTTTTTTAAATGTGTTCAACTGTAGTTTCAAGTGTTTTCTTTACACGTCAAGGGAAAGGAGACTTCACCCTGCGCAGGATGTTTGTCAGATATGTTGCATTGTAGTCACTGACTGTTGATAATTGTATGATTTTTGTCTTGTTGGCGTGACTGCAGTAGGTTGTGGCAGAATACCCGTAATCTTGTACTGTTAAATGTGGGTGATGATTTTATTTTTGAAGGACTGTTTGTTTATTTTTGTTCAGTTTGTCATGGATGTATTAATCTGGAAGGCGATTGCGGTGACCCAGTCTACCATGGGTGTAGCTGAACGGAAACGATTGAAAGAAATTATTGGAAAAAAAAAATCAAGAGAGAAAATGATGGTAACGGTACGAAGGGAGGCCGGTATGCCTATATTCAGAGGGAGTAGTAAGGCACCTCTAGGAATTTAAACTATGTAAGATTATGAAGGTGTCTGGAAGTCAGCATCTTGTGAAATTGCTGGAAGACCAGTTAAAGCGATTGAAGATGGCTCTTGACAAACTGGGGGAGCATTCCCAGAAAGCTGCCTATGTACAGATTGGCATATATCACACTATGAATCTCCAGGGTGAGAGATAAAATGGTGATATGAGCCAGGTACCAGGTGGTGATATGAAGGTAAAGAGCATCCACAGAAAGCTGCCTCTGTACAGACACTGACATATAGCCCACAGTGGACTCGGGGGTGGAGATAATGTGGTGACATCAGGTGTTGATATGAAGGTTTTAAAACCTTTGATTTCTGGGGGAAGGGGTGAATTAAGTGTGCCTAGGATGACCCTCCAGTATCAAGCCATAAGATGGTTTGGATGGGCAAGAGGAGGTGACTAGGGTAGATATCGGTAGATTTCTTTTTCATCACTTTTCCCATACCCCCAAGAAGCTTGTCCACAAGTCTGCATGGGAGACCAAAGGTGTGAGAACGTTTCCAACAGAAACGTAAGAGTCCTGGACCGGTCGCTCTTTGCTAGTCTGCTAATGGCTATTATGAATTATGAGATCTTTTCCGGTATTTTTTTTTTTTTCACTGAAATAAGTTTCAATGATCCATGTTTTAATATGGGCTGAAGACTGTTTGCGCTATGGTTGAAACAAATCGAGTTCTCTCATTGATAGAAGTTTACTGTGTGATCGTTTGGTAAAAAAAAAAGATAGTTGGGTCCCTTTGTTTATTGATATTTGCTGGGCATAATGTGGGCCATATTGTGGTAGACTTTTTGTTTTTGAAAGATGATGGGTTTGCACTATGGGGGAAAGCACACACTGCAGAACAACGGCATGGTACGTGTGCATTTTTTAAAAAAACATTTATTAGCGCTATGTTCACTGCTTTTCATGGAGCTATAACAGAGCAGCATGTGTGTTGCTTTGTCGTGTATAAAGCAGTTGGATTTTTTTTTTTTTTTGTTTGTTTTTGCTCAGCCATAAACATTGTATTTGCGTTTTCTGTTTTGGTCGTTATCAGACAATCAGTTTGCAAGGCAGTAGTCTGAATTGACTCCCATTTGGTTTTCCGGGGACAAAATTTATCCGCTTTCCCCATCACGTTGATCTTTATGTTTCTCTCTCTTTGCAAACTGACGTGTCGGGATAACGACCACAAGAATAAAACATGAGTAAATCGGTAATACTCCTGTTAGGGCATGGCAGTTGATGCTCCATGCCACATATTACTCACGGTTAGACAGTATTCAGAATGTGCGCTGTTTAGAAGGTATTTCTGTGGAACATTATTGCTCTTCACTTCAGCTGGTCGGGCAGACATGTGTAATCTTTTCGGCTGATTGGAGTCTGCTGTGCGACAGTAATTTGGTGACCATCACTTGTATAACAAATGTAAGAATTTTGCTTTGTCAATCATGTTTTTTTTTTCCTTTTGTGTATTCTAATGCGTCCTTGTTGTCAACAATGAGATGACCTTTTGTGTGTAACATAGTTTGCCAAACTATGTGTTGGGTGATTTTTAGTGACTCAAAAGTCAGATGTTAATTGTTTAGAAACGCGCATTAAGAAATCATGCAGCAACATGCTGACCACAGCATAACTGTGTGGACTTGTCCAAGTCAGAGTAGAGTTGCTATAGACTGGCGAAGCACGCACTCAATCTCCCACGCGAAAGAAATGGGTGGCGTTCAGATAAATGTTTGTAAATTTATTCCAGGTTCTCCTCACTGCAATGTAGGGAGGGTGAACTCAGAACCTCTGTGTGTATGCCTCACATATGACTGTCTTTAGTCATATTGAAGTATGTGGTGCTTCGTCTGCCACCTGCCTATTTTCTCGACAACAGACTGTTGTGCCTGGATCCAGTGATTATAATTCATGGGGATCATGAATTGCAGCGGGTAAGAATATGTAAAGGGTATGATTTCTGCCCAACTTTTGAGAACAGAGAGTTCGCAGTGGTTAATCCCTCAAACGTGGGATGGAATCGCAGTGAGGGGTAACCTATATGGTAGTTAGGAATGCCAGTTAAAAGGCTGGTCACTCAGCAGACAGTTTGCCTATGGCTGGTCTGGGCAGGCTGGTTTAGAAGAGACAGGCATTGGACTTCAGCCACATCGTAATTGGAGTTGCTTTTGCTGACAAGGTCTTGAGCCTCTCTTCGACCATGGCTGGCCCGGATGGCTTGGCCTGGAAGACTAATTGTAGGCCAAGAAGACAGCCCCGGGAGACCATGAAGCCGTGGTCGGTGTTGTCTTGGCTGAGGTGGACTTGAGATTTTCGAGAGGTAAATATCCGCAGGTGGGAGTCGTTGGCTAAGGAGTGCACACACATTGGATTTTGCGCTAGGGACATAGTCTGGAGGCTCTGTCTTGATGTTCCCCTGCACTCCTCCAGATCCAGCCACGTACATGATGGTCAGCCCCGTTGATTGTCGAGCCCTGGTGGATAGAAAGTCAGTTCAAGAGCAGCCCAGCGAAGCCAGATCTTAGACACTTTAGACACTTCTAGTGGTTCCATTGTGACTCGGGCCACAAAGGAGTTTCTCGAAAGATCTCGTTGAAAGGAGCTGGGAGGCCTGTATACTCCCAGCGTTTTGTCTCTGACGCCATTTCTTCACTGAGCAGTGTATTATGAAGGCTCTGACGCCGATTCTGTTATCCAAGGTGTTTTGTAAATGTAAATGCATGTTGATGGTTTTTGACTTTTGTGTTTGACTATGTTTTACCTATAGTGAGGACAGATAGAGTGCTATCTTAGTGAAACAATACTAGTAAATGGAAGTTAAAACTTCTATGTTCTTACATTTTTATTGTACACACTTCATTTTTTTTATTAACTGAAATGTGATATACCAAATTTCCACTGTCAATTATGCAAGTAACTTTGCAACTAAGCGGGGGCTTGTGCTTAATAAGAATGAAATCAAAAACAGTTATTCAGTATTATCACAATCTTATTGTCAATAATCAACAAAACGATGCTAGCAAACATAGATTACAGACGTTGCTGTCTTTTGTTGTGATTAGTGGATGACTTTTAATGCGCACTCTGCAGGTTCCTTGTGTTTGAACACGAGTCAAACTGGCTTGTAAACGTCACCTTTGTTGGCTGGTGAGACAGATAGTGTTAAATCACAGTGTGACCAAGCCGTCTGGCGATCTGTGTAAATGAGTAAGATACTGTCGGTGAAGGTAGTTTTTGATGTGTGCTTGGGTTGCTACCTGTTTACAAACGAGTGTTTAATCTGTTTGTTTGATTGTTTCATTATTTCAGGAAAAATACCCCCTTCAAATAATGCATTAAAGAATTTCACAAAAAATCAACAAATCTTAAATAAATGTCAGCGAACCGCCCAGAGAAACGTGGATAAAACGTTTCTCTGGGCGGTTCGCTGACATTTATTTCAGATTTGTTTAGATTTCCGCCTGCAGTCGTTTCACTTTGCAACTAAAAAATCAACAACTTTTTCACAAGGAGTTTTCAGAAACTCTCCGATTATTCCATCAGGTCCAGCAGCTTTTTTTTTTTTTTTTTTTTTTTTTTTTTTTTTTTTAAGCGCTAACAGAACGTCTCACGAGAAATTGGGCGATTGATATATTCATTACTAACTTCCGGAAAGTCATCATTACCACTACATGATAAACCTTTATCAAACAAAACTTTAAAGTGCCGAAACCAGTTAT
>JADBJO010001032.1:142500-150000 GCA_016801955.1 Conus betulinus
AGAAATGATAAACAATTGCAGGCATAAATGGAAATCCTTGTCAATGCACCATTCCTAGACACGTCCCCCCTGAACGCGCCCCAAAAAAAAAAAAAAAAAAAAAAAAAAAAAAAAAGAAAAACTACAGGCCACGTGCCACACGTACAGTGCTCACACGCCCACACACCATACTATATAACACCGGTGGCTCGCCCAGATTGTACACCCTGAGGAGAGCACTTGGCTCGAAACAATTTTGTTGGTTTTAATTCTTCATTTTAAAACCCTATTTTAAATGGTCTCTCTCTCTCTCTCTCTCTCTCTCTCTCTCTCTATCTCTCTCTCTCTTATATACATATATTATGACTTCTTTCTTTCTCCACCCCCCCCCTCTCTCTCTCTCTCTCTCACACACACACACACCACGCACGCACGCACGCGCGCGCGCGCTCGCACCCCCCCCCCCCACACACACACACACACACGCACATATGGGTTGTTCATTTATCATACCGGTCCCTGTGGTGTTTTGAGAGGACAGCCCATCCAAACGAACAATCTTGATACAGTGACTCGCAAGAGTCAAGAGGACTCCCGCAGAGACGAATGGTTGGGAAAAGCGAGGCAAGTTGTTGATCCTGTCCCCTGTGTGTCTATGAGCAGAGATGAATGGTGGGAAAAGCGAGGCAAGTTGTTGATCCTGTCCCTGTGTTGTCTATGAGCAGAGACGAATGGTGGGAAAAGCGAGGCAAGTTGTTGATCCTGTCCCTGTGTTGTCTATGAGCAGAGACGAATGGTGGGAAAAGCGAGGCAAGTTGTTGATCCTGTCCCTTTGTTGTCTATGAGCAGAGATGAATGGTGGGAAAAGCGAGGCAAGATGTTGATCCTGTCCATGTGTTGTCTATGGCCATTCGTTTTTAGGTTTGTTTCTGACCCTTGACGTTAGAGTGGTTACCTTGGCCTGCAAGGGAAACGTTGGTGTGGTGTGGAGACAGGGGAATGTGGTGTGGTGTGGAGACAGGGGAATGGTGGTGTGGTGTGGAGAGAGAGGAATGGAATGGTGTGGTGTGGAGACAGGGGAATGGTGGTGTGGTGTGGAGACAGGGGAATGGTGGTGTGGTGTGGAGACAGGGGAATGGTGGTGTGGTGTGGAGAGAGAGGAATGCTGGTGTGGTGTGGAGACAGGGAAATGGTGGTGTGGTGTGGAGGGGGGGGAATGGTGGTGTGGTGTGGAGACAGGGGAATGGTGGTGTGGGTGTGGAGACAGGGGAATTGTGATGTGGTGTGGAGAGAGAGGAATGGTGGTGTGGTGTGGAGACAGGGGAATGGTGGTGTGGTGTGGAGACAGGGGAATGGTGGTGTGGTGTGGAGAGAGAGGGGAATGGTGGTGTGGTGTGGAGAGAGAGGAATGGTGGTGTGGTGTGGAGACAGGGGAATGGTGGTGTGGTGTGTGGACGGGGGGGAATGGTGGTGTGGTGTGGAGACAGGGGGGGAATGGTGTGTGTGTGTGTGGAGAGAGGGGAATGGTGGTGTGGTGTGGAGACAGGGGAATGGTGGTGTGGAGTGGGAGGGGGGGAATGGTGGTGTGGTGTGGAGAGAGGGGAATGGTGGGTTTGGTGTGGAGAGGGGGGAATGGTGGTGTGGTGGTGTGGTGTGGAGAGAGGGGAATGGTGGTGTGGTGTGGAGAGAGGGGAATGGTGGTGTGGTGTGGAGAGGGGGGAATGGTGGTGTGGTGTGGAGAGAGAGGAATGGTGGTGTGGTGTGGAGAGAGAGGAATGGTGGTGTGGTGTGGAGGGGGAATGGTGGTGTGGTGTGGAGACAGGGGAATGGTGGTGTGGTGGGGAGACAGGGGAATGGTGGTGTGGTCTGGAGAGGGGGGATGGTGGTGTGGTGTGGAGAGAGAGAGAATGGTGGTGTGGTGTGGAGAGAGGGGAATGGTGGTGTGGTGTGGAGACAGGGGAATGGTGGTGTGGAGTGGAGACAGGGGAATGGTGGTGTGGTGTGGAGACAGGGGAATGGTGGTATGGTGTGGAGAGAGGGGGATGGTGGTGTGGTATGGAGACAGGGGAATGGTGGTGTGGTGTGGAGACAGGGGAATGGTGGTGTGGTGTGGTGAGAGGGGGGGGGGATGGTGGTGTAGTGTGGAGACAGGGGAATGGTGGTGTGGTGTAGAGACAGGAGAATGGTGGTGTGGTGTGGAGAGAGGGGGAATGGTGGTGTGGTGTGGAGACAGGGGAATGGTGGTGTGGTGTGGAGAGAGGGGAATGGTGGTGTGGTGTGGAGAGGGGGGGGGGGATGGTGGTGTGGTGTGGAGAGAGGGGAATGGTGGTGGTGTGTGTGGAGAGAGAGGAATGGTGGTGTGGTGTGGAGAGAGAGGAATGGTGGTGTGGTGTGGAGAGAGGGGAATGGTGGTGTGGTGTGGAGAGGGGGGGGATGGTGGTGTGGTGTGGGAGAGAGGGGAATGGTGGTGTGGTGTGGAGACAGGGGAATGGTGGTGTGGTGGTGGAGAGAGAGGAATGGTGGTGTGGTGTGGAGAGAGAGGATGGTGGTGTGGTGTGTGGAGAGAGAGAGGAATGGTGGTGTGGTGTGGAGAGAGAGGAATGGTGGTGTGGTCTGGAGAGGGGGGAATGGTGGTGTGGTGTGAAGACAGGGGAATGGTGGTGTGGAGTGGAGACAGGGGAATGGTGGGTGTGGTGTGGAGTGAGGGGAATTGTAGTGTGGTGTGGAGACAGGGGAATGGTGGTGTGGTGTGGAGGGGGGGATGGTGGTGTGGTGTGGAGACAGGGGAATGGTGGTGTGGTGTGGAGAGGGGGATGGTGGTGTGGTGGTGTGGAGACAAGGGAATGGTAGTGTTGTGTGGAGACAGGGGAATGGTGGTGTGGTGTGGAGACAGGGGAATGGTGGTGTGGTATGGAGACAGGGGAATGTGGTGTGGTGTGGAGACAGGGGAATGGTGGTGTGGTATGGAGACAGGGGAATGGTGGTGTGTGGTATGGAGACAGGGGAATGGTGGTGTGGTGTGGAGACAGGGGAATGGTGGTGTGGTATGGAGACAGGGGAATGGTGGTGTGTGGTATGGAGACAGGGGAATGGGTGGTGTGGTGTGGAGACAGGGGAATGGTGGTGTGGAGAGGGGGGGGGGGGAATGGTGGTGTGGTGTGGAGACAGAGCAATGTTGGTGTGGTGTGGAGACAGGGGAATTGTAGTGTGGTGTGGGAACAGGGAAATGGTGGTGTGTGGTGTGGAGAGAGGGGAATGGTGGTGCGGTGTGGAAGGGGGAATGGTGGTGTGGTGTGGAGACAGGGGAATGATAGTTTGGTGTGGAGAGAGGGGAATGGTGGTATGGTGTGGGGGGGGGGGGGGGGAATGGTGTGTGTGTGGTGTGGAGGGGGGAGGGGATGGATGGTGGTGTGGTGTGGAGACAGGGGAATGGTGTGGTGTCAGTCAGTTCAGTTATGCCTGTCGCCCCTCCTGAAGCATAGGCGTCCCGTCGCCAGGTGTTTCTTGGCCTTCCTCTTTTCCGTTTTTCCCCTGGGGGTTCCATGATAACGCCTGTCTGGTGATGTTACTGGCTGGCTTCCTCAGGGGTGTGCTCAATCCATCCCCATCTTCTGCGCCGGATCTCATCTTCGGTTGGCAGTTGGTTGGTACGCTGTCACATGTCTGAGTTGCTGATGGTGTGTTGGGCCAGTGGATCTGGAGGATTTTTCTCAGGCAGCTGTTGATGAAAGTCTGCACTTTCCTGGTGGTGGTCTTTGTTGTCCTCCATGTCTCGGCTCCATACAGTAGCACTGACTTGACGTTGGAGTTGAACAGCCTGATCTTCGTGCGAGTCGATACCACCTTGGAGCTCCATATTTTCTTCAGTTGCAAGTATGCTGCCCTTGCCTTGCCGATTCTTGCTCTGACGTCTGCGTCTGTGCCACCATGCTTGTCAATGATGCTGCCCAGATATGTAAAGGCCTCCACTTCTTCCTGCTCACTTCCATGCAGTGTGACTGGGTCCTCACTTTTCGTGTTGATCTTGAGGATCTTGGTCTTGCCCTCATGGATCTTGAGACCAACTCGTGAAGAGGTGGCTTCCAGCTCTGTTGTCTTGTCCTGCATCTGTTGTTGGTGACTGTGGGAAAGCAGGGCTAGGTCGTCAGCGAAGTCCAAGTCATCAGACTGGTCCCATAGTGTCCACTGGATTCCATTTCTTCTGTGTGCTGTTGACCTCTTCATGGTCCAGTCGATCACCAGGAGGAAAAGAAAAGGCGACAGGAGGGAGCCTTGTCTGACTCCAGTCCTCACCCTGAAGCTGTCTGTGAGCTGTCCACCATGGACCACCCTGCAAGTCATTCCTTTGTAGGAGTTCTTGATCAAGGTGACCAGTTTTAGTTGGCACTCCATAATGGCGTAGCAGCTTCCAGAGGGTTCACGGTCAACGCTGTCAAACGCCTTCTCATAGTCGACGAAGTTGATGTACAGCGATGAGTTCCACTCTAAAGACTGCTCAACGATGATGCACAAGGTGGCAATCTGGTCGATGCATGATCTGTTCTGGCGGAAGCCGACCTGCTGGTCGGAGGAGGGGGTCAACTGCACATTTCATTCTCTCCAGGAGGATCCTGTTGAAGACCTTTCCTGGCACTGACAGAGGCGTTATTCCTCTGTAGTTTGCACAGTTGCTGAGGTCTCCTTTCTTGGGTAGCTTGATGAGATAGCCCTCCTTCCAGTCTTCTGGTACCTCTCTTCTTCCCAAATCTTCCAAAAAGAGGGTAGAGCATCTCTACGGTTGATTCTAGGTCTACCTTGAGTGCTTCTGCAGGGATGGTGTCTGGTCCTGCCGCCTTGCCGTTCCTCAGTAGCCTGATGGCTTTCCTGATCTCCTCTCGTGTTGGTTTGCTCACAGTTGATGTCTAGGTCTCTGTCAGCTGGATCGATGTCAGGGGGATTTGGAGGGACCGGTCTGTTCAGAAGCCCTTCAAAGTGCTCTGCCCATCTGTTCAGTTGTTGCTCTGTTCCCTGGACAGTGTTTCCTACCTTGTCCCTGATTGGTCGCTCGGGTCTGCTGTACTTCCCTGATAGTTTTCTTGGTGGTGTCGTACAGCTGCTTCATGTTGTTACTGGCTGCTGCTTCCTCTGCTTCTTCTGCCAGGCTGTCAACATACTTCCGCTTATCTGCTCTTGCGCTATTCTTCACTTCTCTGTTGGCTTTTGTGTAGTTTTCTTGTGCTTTGGCCTTTGCTGCCCTTGTTCGGCTGTTGTTTACTGCTGCCTTCTTCTCTTTTTCTGCTTTCTCTCCTGTATTTTGCGCAGTGTGTCTGCTGATATCCAGTCCTTCTGTTGGTGGGATGGTGGTGTGGTGTGGAGAGGGGGGAATGGTGTGGTGTGGTGTGCAGACAGGGAAATGGTGGTGTGGTGTGCAGACAGGGGAATGGTGGTGTGGTGTGCAGACAGGGGAATGGTGGGTGTGGTGTGGAGAGAGGGGAATGGTGGTGTGGTGTGGAGGGGGGGGATGGTGGTGTGGTGTGGAAAGGGGGGAATGGTGGTGTGGTGTGTAGAAGGGGGAATGGTGGTGTGGTGTGGATGGGGGAATGGTGGTGTGGTGTGGAGAGGAGGAATGGTGGGTGTGGTGTGGAGGGGGGATGGTGGTGTGGTGTGGTGGAGGGGGGGAATGGTGGTGTGGTGTGGAGACAGGGGAATGGTGGTGTGGGTGGTGTGGAGAGGGGGGAATGGTGGTGTGGTGTGGAGACAGGGGAATGGTGGTGTGGTGTGGAGACAGGGGAATGGTGGTGTGGTGTGGAGTGAGGGGAATTGTAGTGTGGTGTGGAGAGAGGGGAATGGTGGTTTGGTGTGGACAGAGGGGAATGGTGGTGTGGTGTGGGAACAGGGGAATGGTGGTGTGGTGTGAAGACAGGGGAATGGTGGTGTGGTGTGAAGACAGGGGAATGGTGGTGTGGTGTGGAGACAGGGGAATGGTGGTGTGTGTGTGGAGACAGGGGAATGGTGGTGTGTGTGTGGAGAGAGAGAGGAATGGTGGTGTGGTGTGGAGACAGGGGAATGGTGGTGTGGTATGGAGACAGGGGAATGGTGTGTGGTGTGTGGAGTGAGGGGAATTGTAGTGTGGTGTGGAGAGAGGGGAATGATGGTTTGGTGTGGACAGAGGGGATTGGTGGTGTGGTGTGGGAACAGGGGAATGGTGGTGTGGTGTGGACAGAGGGGATTGGTGGTGTGGTGTGGGAACAGGGGAATGGTGGTTTGGTGTGGACAGAGGGGATTGGTGGTTGTTTCACACTGTCGTAGGGTGTGGTCCCATTGTCTGACTTCACGGTTGTAGAGACGACGAGCAAAAGCTGAGCGTTCTCTCTCTACATAACTGTCTGACTAACTCTTTTGTGTGCACCTCACTCTTTCTCTGGCTTTCTGTCTCTGTATTTGTTCCTCTGCCTCTTTGAGTCTCTGTGTGTCTGTCTGTCTATATCTGTGTCCGCTTGCCTGTCTGTTGGCATCTCTCTGTCTGTCTGTCTGTCTGTCTGTCTCTGTACAGGCGCGCGCGCGTGTGTATGTGTGTGTGCGTGCGTGCGTGCATGTGTGTGTGTGTGTGTGTGTGTGTGTGTGTGGGCGTGGGTGTGTGTGCGCGCGCATTAAAAAGCAATATTCTTCCGGGCCGTAGTTGCCCTTACCCAGCAGTGTGTCAGGGCAGAAGAAGAAACTGCCAATGATCACAGTCCACGACACCGTGTGAACAGGAACACAGCTCTCGGGGAATGCGTTTTTTACGCTGTTTGGCGGAATACGATTAGCTTATTTGTTTGTTTGTTTATTTTGTTTGAAAGTTTTGTTTTGTTCTGCTTGCTTTTATGTTGCTGTATTAAAAGGCTTTGAGACCACGAACGCTAATGGAGGCATGTATTTTCTTTTAGCTTGAAGACCAGACCACCACCACCCACCCATTTTTTTCCCACACCACCCGCCGCCAGCAGCAGCAGCAGCAGCACCACCACCACCACCACTACCCACGGCTTAAGTTCAGAATTCCCGAGAAGTGTTTTTTTTGTTTATTTGTTTATTGTTATTTCCGTGTGTGTGTGTGTGTGTGTGTGTGTGTGTGTGTGTGTGTGTGTGTGTGTGTGTGTGTGTGTGTGTGTGTGTGTGTGTGTGTGATTTCTTTTTTTTTTTTTTTAGCTACTAAAATTCTCCTCTTGTCTGTCTTCCTATCCGCCTGTTTGTCTGTCTGTCTTTCTTCTCTCTCCACCCCCCCCCCCCCCCCCCCCCCCTCTGTGTTGTGCGTCCATGTGTGTGTGTGTGTGTGTGTGTGTGTGTGTGTGTGTGTGTGTGTGTGTGTGTGCGCGCGCGCGCGCGCGCATGCGTGTGTGCATTCGTGCGTGCGCGCGCAAGCGCGCGCGCGCGCGTGTGTGCTTGTGTGTGTGCGTGCGTGCGTGCGTGCGTGTGTGTGTGTTGTGTGTGTGTGTGTGTGTGTGTGTGTGTGTCTGTCTGTCTGTGTGTGTGTGTGTGTGTGTGTGTGTGTGTGTGTGT
>JADBJO010001032.1:155000-160000 GCA_016801955.1 Conus betulinus
CTGTTTTTTTCTGTCTGTTGCTTTTTCTAAGTGTCTGTTGTTTTTCTAACTGTTGTTTTTCTAAATCTTGTTTTTTTCTGTCTGTCTGTTTTTTTTTTTTGTCTGTCTGTTTTTTTTTTCTGAGTGTGTGTTGTTTTTTTTTGGGTTTTTTTTTCTGACTGTCTGTTGTCTTTTTTTTTGACTGTCTGTGTTTTTTTCTAACTGTCTGTTGTTTTTTGTTTCCCTGCCTGTCTTGTCGTTTCGGGAGAAAGAAAGATATATCCCAGAAAAGAAGTTTAAGATGTCTCCTGTTTACATTATTGTGTTCATTGTGTGTTCACGTTTATTGTTCGCTCTCACGTCAGGTAATATGGCAGACAGGAATAACTCTCTATAAGCCAAGGGGTATTAAGGCTGATATCAACAGCATGGCAATGATAAAAAGTTCCCCAAGCGAAGAGATACTTTAACCCACACAATGCTTTGCTGATGCCACCAAAATGACATGGAGAATACTCCATGAGCCTGGAGATTTTGGCACCTATGCATTCTACACTGGCATCATCAAAAGGCTAAGGACGATCCTTTCTAAGAATGGAGATGCTGGGAACCTATGCAATGCTACACTGGCGCCTTCCTTACAATAGGGATATTGGGAGCTATGTAATGCTACACTGATAGCATCAGATAGGTAAGGATGATCCTTTCTGAGAATGGAGATATTGGACCTAACCAATGCTACACTGGCAGAATTAGACAGGTAGGGACGGTCCCTTCCTTACAATAGGGATATTGGGACCTATGTAATGCCACACTGGCGCCATCAGATAGGTAAGGACGGTCCTTCCTTACAATGGGGATATTGGGACCGATGTAATGCCACACTGGCGCCATCAGATAGGTAAGGACGACCCTGCCTTAGAATGGAAACATTGGGATCTATTGAACGTCTGGCACTACTGAAGGGCAAGGACGAATCTCTCTAAACGTGGAAAATGCCAGAGCCTATGCAATGTAATGCGGATACCACCAGAACAACAAGACGTGAACACGGGGAAGCATATGACCCTGGTGGTAGGCGGGGTTAAACCTGACAATGCCTGATTATGAACTCGGAGTTGTACCAAACAACGATTCTGACGGCCCTGATGGCAATGAAAGTTTCTGAGACGCCCCATTCTCCTTCGTTGTTTTACTGCCGGCTGTATGTGTGTATGTGAAGCCATCTATTCTTTCCTCGCCATACAGACTTCGGTACAACAGAGCAACACTGATGTACAGAATGACAATTGGTTATGCACCTTTGGCTTTAACTATAGAACAGGAACAGAACTCCAAGCACCATTCAGACCCGGCGCTCTGCAACATTCTGCACTGCTGCCCCAGTCCAGCATCGCCCCTGTCTCTGGCACCACAGCCACACAGCCAGTCCCCCAGACACGGCTGCCTCGGCGCCAGAGGTATGGTCTGAAGACCTGTCCCCAGTGACTTCGTCACAGAGAGAGAGAGAGAGAGAGAGAGAGAGAGAGAGAGAGAGAGAGAGAGAGAGAGAGAGAGAGAGAGAGAGATGTGGGTACAGGGGTGGGGGACACAGTGAGTCCAGCACAGGTAGCACGTGATGCTGCAGCCCACTACACTGTCCATCTGGCTGGGATCGGTCATTCTGCTTAGGGGCCTCCCCTTTGGCTCGTCTTTTTCTTTCTACTCTTTCCCTCTCATTAGTATTGTATTGTTTTGTTTCTTTCTTTTTTCTTTTTTTCTGTCTTTTCGTTTCTTTTTTTTTTTTCTTCTTTTTTTTCTTTTCTTTTTTCTCGTTCTTTCCTTTGCCGTCCTTCCTTCCTTCCTTCTTCCTTCCTTCTTCCTTCCTTTCTTCCTTCTTTCTTCTTTCTTCCTTTCCTTTCCTTCTTTCATCCTTTCTTTCCTTCTTTTCTGTTTCTTTCTGTTGTTGTTGTTCTTTGTTATTTTCTTTCCTGTTTTGTTTCTTTCTTCTTCTTCTTCTTCTTCTTCTTCTTCTTCTTCTTCTTCTTCTTCTTCTTCTTCTCCTCCTCCTCTCCTTCTCCTCCTCCTCCTCCTCCTCCTCCTCTTTACTGTAGATCTCCTCCTTACCCACACCTTTTCATAATCAAGACGTGATGGGCTCTCAGCACAGTTCGAATCGGACGAATGGTCATGTACATGTGTGCGTACGTGCGTGCGTGTGTGCGTGTGTGCGTGCGTGCGTGCGTGCGTGCATGCGAGCGTGCGTGCGTGCCTGTATATCTGTCTTTGTGTATCTGTGTTTTGTGTGTGTCAGTGTATGTGTATAAGAGAGAGAGAGAGAGAGAGAGAGAGAGAGAGAAGAGAGAGAGAGAGAGAGAGACAGACAGACAGACAGACAGACAGACAGACAGATAAACAGATAAACAGACAGATAGACAGACAGTAAATTTTCCGTATAAAAAGAACATTCTCAAAAATAAGATAAAATAAAATGAAATAAGATTAACAATAATAAACCGCTTATTAACAGAAATTTTGGATAAAAGAGGACGTGAAGGGGGGTGGATGTGTAGGTAGTAGTGGGAGGGGTTGGGGGGGGGGGGTAATAGTGTCCAGACTCACCAGTCCTCCCTCAGCGTGTCTAGTCTAAGAGTCTTTTATTACAGCAACACAGAACAAACACAACAAAACAAACAAACAACCATGTCTGTGACGCTAATCGTATTGCATAAACAGCGTAAACGCCATTTCCCAGGAGCAGTGTTCCAGTTCACGCGGTGTCGTGCACTGTGTTTATTGGCCAGTTCTTCTTCTGCCCTGACACACGCTGCTGGGTGAGGCTTATATATATGCTTTTTGATGCCCCCCCCCCCACCACCCCATTTCCTCCTTCCACACACACACACACACACACACACACACACACACACACACACACACACACACACACAGAGAGAGAGAGAGAGAGGAGAGAGAGAGAGAGAGAGAGAGAGAGAGGAGAGAGAGAGAGAGAGAGAGAGAGAGAGAGAAAACAAAGAGACCGGGAAACAGACATACACAAAGACAGAGCACCAGAAAGACAGACAGAGAGACAGGCAGTCATACCAAGGAAGAGAAAGGTCAATGTTTCCTCTCTGTAAAACTGTGAAGTCAGAAACTGACAAAATCACCCGACACTGTTAAACAAAACCACACCCCCTCTCTCCAAACCACACCAACTAAACTATTCCCTGTAGGACAAGATAGCCAGATTGTTGTTGGTTTTAAAAACAAACACAGATCATGCGGGACAGAATAAGTGTCACGTTTGTCTGTTTTCTCACTTTTAGCTTTGGTCGGGGTCTTCTTATACTTTTTTTTTTTTTTATTTTTTTTTTTTTTTGAGCAGTTGATAGTCCACTACCAGTTTGTAGGCTCGTGGAACCCCACTTAGAGCGCCGTCAGTCGTTTTAGGCTAATTTCGGTTGGTCTTCATGGCTGCTGAAGCGGTCGTGCAGGTAACACCTTCACCATCGAATGGGGGGGGGGGGGGGGGGGGGGGGGGATTTCGAAGAAGTATTTTTTCCTCCCTCATTTAAAAAAAAAAATGAAAACGAGTTATTTAATAAAATCAGCATGGTTTTTTTTTAAAACACTTTTTGTTTTGTTTAGACTTGTTCTAAGCGCTTTACAACCAACACCCGTTTACACAACGGGCTGCCTACCTGGGTAGTGCCGACTGAAGAGCTGCCAGCTGGCACTTCATTCAGTCGTTTTCCGTGTCATCCAGTCAAATATCGTTCAATATCGGTCTCTCAGTTTCTTTACTTCCTTCATTCTTTCCATTTTTCACGCCGGGTGTGCATGCTATGTGTAACGAGTCATCCATACCAACAGCCAAACTGGCCTACTCTTCCGAAAGTTGGTGATGAGATTTTCCGTGTGTGCAAGATATTATGCGTGCGTTCACACACGGACCTCGGTTTATGGTCTCATTCGAAGGACTGTACGGGGAATGGAGTCAGAACCAATGTTATCTCCGAAGGAATAATCCCACTGTACCGAAACGCCCCGGCGGAGATTCGAACCCGTAACCCCAGGATTACCAAGATTACGAGTCCGGCGCTCTACCAACTGAGCTCCGGTTTCTGGAAAGAGGGGCAAGGGGTGGGGAAATGTCCTTTAACACTCATGCAAAACATATATCATACACATGAAAAATAACATGCAACCATTTTCAAAAACATGCGATTGGAGTAGATCTTGATGAATATGGTAGATTACAGCAAGAATATATACGTTCTATTTTGAACTCTGAAATTCAAATTATTTGAGAATAGAATTGTAAAAAAAAAAAAAAAATTGTTCAAACTGTGTACACGTTCCATTTATGATTAGTATGTGGTGTTCTAAATCATGTCTGTCCCTCAATATTGTAACAAAGGTTTGTAAGTATGGTTGCGCATTTAGTAATTTACATTTGTATAAGCGAAATTTTGCAAATAAAATAATGAAATAAAAAACAGTGTCTGTTTGTATACTTTGCTTTATGCCAAACAGTACAAGCGCTTTGTCAATTTTCAAAATTATGGCAATGTGAATATTTCCAAGTCACCAACTTGAAAATTCATTCAAAATTGGTGTGTGTAATGTGACAGTGACTGAGCAATTGTTTGCTCCTTTTGCTTAGATAAATGACATATAGAAGAGTTTCCTAAACGACTCAGGAGCAAGAATCTCTGGGTTGGCAAGGAATTTATGTGGCAGTCTGATTTGAATCCATCTCAAATGCACATCACCAAATATTCTATGACAATGTGAAAAAAATGTCTTTCCAATTCAAATCCTCAAACAAATTATTCCGACTCGAAATAGCAGTTGGTGATCTTCCGATTTCATTCAACATACTATGTATGAATCTACCACCTTTCTTAGCACACGACCAAATGTTATTCTCCGAAGTTTTATATCTATTAGTCGAAAGTATCTTTAAAGTTTGATAACATGCTCGCGTCCATTGAAAAAAAACAACAAAAAAACAAACAAAAACAAAAAAACAAAAC
>JADBJO010001032.1:170000-175000 GCA_016801955.1 Conus betulinus
CACCGTGTAGGATTCGCCCAGAGAAAAACTGAATGATCCTGAGACCGTAGTGATCGTCGACGAAAACTTTAGGTAGCAGGTCTGAGCTTGTTAGCGGACCATGATGAGAATTTAACTGACATCATCGAAGAAAAACTTGTACGGCAGAAAGAGGGGTCTTGGGTAGCAGTGAAAAGGTCAAAGCATAGATATTCATAATGTATGGATCTGTAACTCATCAAAGGGATTTAGATTATAAAAATGTGGATCCCATGGCAGCGCCATGACACGCAGTGGTAAATTGGAACATCCGGCACATAGGAACAAAGTCTTCATCTGTCCGTGGGCAGGGGGTGGTTGGGTTTGCGGGGTGTGCTCGTCAGCTGGAGGGTGGTGGCTTTTGCCGGTGGGCTCTGCGGTCATGAAATAGGGCTGGTACACCCATGAGGATACTATTTTAAGGATGTTATGAGTTGCATCCTGTTGTCTGATTTGCCTCTGTTCAGGAGCAGTTTATATCCCATGATATCTTTAATGGAGTGCCCTGCGCGTGCCCTGTACCCGTCGTCAAAACACAGCGCAGGCCTCCAAGGGTGGTACAGGACTGCTCAAAAGGCGGGTGACGACAGTGCTTCTCTGGGTCCTCCGTGGCACCTTCGGGTGTTTTCTTTTTCTCCTCAACGTCCAGCACATAGAAACAAAGTCCAGGAAGAAACGAGCAGCCAACCACTGTGGACAGACTGAAGCAGGACGCAGGAGGACCGACAGACCGGCAGTGTTGAAGACCCTGAAGACACCAACCAGTCACAGCAACCCAGGGCTACAGCCACACGGCTCTGTGCTCACACAGGACACACACAGGAATTGGCAGGCAGGCTGAGCACTGCAAAGAACGGAGCAATGTTGAGCTACAACCAGACAGCGCTACACGGAACAATGTTGAGCTACAACCAGACAGCGCTACACGGAACAATGCTGAGCTACAACCAGACAGCGCTACACGGAACAATGTTGAGCTACAACCAGACAGCGCTACACGGAACAATGATGAGCTACAACCAGACAGCACTACACGGAACAATGTTGAGCTACAACCAGACAGCGCTACATGGTGAACAATGTTGAACTACAACCAGACAGCGCTTCACAGAGCGATATTATGGCGCCAGCTGTGAATCTGGAGAGACTGCGAGCGTTTGGAGAGGACATGGAGAAAGCTGTTTTCACCCTAAGGGAGACAAGCCACCAGGGGGGGGTGGTTAATGCACTTGGAGAGAAGCTATGAAGGGCGGGGAATGACAACAGACACAGGCAGCTGTCAGAGAAAATGTGACACAAACCCGTGGAAAATCATCTTCAATAATGTCTGCCCAAGAGAGGAAACATGTGACTTGCAAGATAAAACACACTCAGGACAACGAAAATGAAGAACGAACAATCATTTAACTCATTCATCTGGGCGCAAGATGGGTGCTGAATAAGAATTCATGAGGTAAGTGATTGCTCGTTCAATTCAGTGATTGCTCGTTCATTTAGTTTTCGTTCTTATTTTCGTTATCCTGAGTGTTGTTTGTCTTGCCGGAAGAAGACCTAAGAGGTCGAAAAAACGTGTCGTCTTTTGTCTTGTGACTTGTTTGTCCCATGTTTGGCGGATACAGTACTTAATTGTTTTTAGATTTGTCGAGACTTCCGCCTGCAATTGCCTCGCTTTGCAGTTAACCCTATTTGTTATTTGTCCCAGCTTCCTGATATCAGGGGTGGTGACCGTTATGTTGAAGGACACGGACATTGCCGTTATAGCCACTCCCATCACCATCCCTACTCTTCATTGACATTTGTAACTCAGCTGTTTGCTTATACTACTGCTTCATCTGGCTTCTTTATGTCCTGGGCCAAGGATCATAACTCTTCCGATTCCCACTACCACCCCTTCTCCCGCTTTCCTCCGCCCTCGCTGCATGTTTATTACTGTTCGTATTGACCAGGGTTAAACAGTTAGATTGCTCACATGTTCTCCCCGATCAGTGCCACGTGTACATCAAAACACAATGCAGAGAGAGAGAGAGAGAGAGAGAGAGAGAGAGAGAGAGAGAGAGAGAGAGAGAGAGAGAGGAGAGAGAGAGAGAGAGACTCTAAGATGAGTTTCTTCCTATTAGGAACATGAACATCACCACCACGTCCATCATGTTTTCCCAGTACGGCACCTGTGTCCTGTGTCACAGACTATCCTTTATGCTGCATACAAAACCTCCAGTATTACTGAATGGCTCCACTCGTTGAGAAGATAATCATAAAACGAAAACACCTTAAAGATCATGAGATCACAAAGACCGTTCAATATCTCCAGTGCTGTTTGTGCTGGTATAAAAGTCATGTAAAAGCAGCAGTAAGCTATGCAGACGCTGCAGATATCAGAAATGGATGCCAAATACCGCTTCCAAAAGTCTTCGTGAACAACGCAATGTTTTTTTTTTTTTTCCGCCAAGGTGATGAAAGAGTTGAAGCTAGCCAATTACTAAAGCGGTTAGCCGAGTTAGTCGCTTCACCCAGAGTGGTTTTTTCAAACCGAAGAAATCACGGAGCCTCTCCCAGCAGAACTGGAAAGTAGCTGTGTAGTTCTTTCGCCGTAGCCAGCCAAGCCATTCCAACAGTCACAACAACCAGTCAAGGGCTTTGAATGTGGTATGCTGACTGCAGAGAAGACGCTCATAGCGCTCAGACAACCCAGCAAATGGCAGAAGAAAGCCTGCAGGCAGTGGACGACTGTGGCCTTCCAAGCAGCGCAGTCTGCTGTGATGGTCGGTATGTCCAAACGATAGATACATTGATCATATGACCAGTCTACGTGTGTGCCGCATAACAGCATACGAAGAGCTACTGACAATTGTAAAAAGAAATACAAAAAAAGTCAAAGGAAAGAAAGAAATCTATGTTGGTGTGGTCATGTAACAAGATCCAGTGTCCTTACTAAAACAATCCTCCAAGGAACAGTTGATGGAGGGAGACGGAGGGGAAGACAGATGAAAAAGACACGGACTGACATCATTCAGAGTGCACAGGAACAGTGTTCGCGGTGATCCGGTCCGTACCATTCAGTTGAAAGAACTGGAGGAACCGGCTGAGCTGGTTTTCAGTGTGGTACCCCAACGACTCCCTATAGAGTGAAGGAAGAAGAGGAGATTATTAAGCATTTTCGATACCATCCAAACATTGTTTAATCTAGCGCTCATAAACACCCCAAGAAGTCCAAATTTATTAAACTTGCAAAATTTATCTGTGTGATGATAAATTAATTTGGTAGAACACATAGATATGATAAAAAAAAAAATGCTGTTGGGAACTGATGATCACACTTTAATGTCAGACTGTTCTGCTTTATGTTTTGCTGAGAAACTGGCTGTATTTTGTTGAGTCAGTTATATTTTATTTTGTGCAGGAAAGAACTTGCACTCTGTTCGCTACTGTGATTTGTATGTTGTCATGTATCATAGTTTAACCTCCCTCCTCCCCATCCTAGTAGGGGGGGGCAAAGGCTCAAAAGCTCAAATAAAACATTTTGTGAAACTACTGAAGCATGTGTTATCAAAGCTGTATGCAATGAGTTCCTACAAAATGCTCCATACACAACAACATCGTTAACATTGGAACTAGAAAATCATTTGACCGCCTCAAACAGCCATTGGGTGAACACTCACAGTGTTGGCACCCACATGAAGAGCAAGATGAGACACAGGAAGGGAGAATGGGTGGGGAGGGAAGGAAGGGGGACATTGTCACACGACCGCCCGCATTCCAGGTTGTCTTCAGACGGGAGGTGAAGCGTTAATCTCCATTCAGGAGGCTGTCTCCCTCAGTGTAGACGGGGCGTGAAGCGTTAATCTCCATTCAGGAGGCTGTCTCCTTCAGTGTAGACGGGGGGCGTGAAGCGTTAAGGAGGCTGTCCCTTCAGGAGGCTGTCTCCCTCAGTGTGGATCGTGTCGTGAAGCGTTAATCTCCATTCAGGAAGCTGTCCCTATAAGCGTATTAGGACAGGGCGTGAAGCGTTAATCTGGAGATGCAGGCTATGGATACTCTCCCCTCTCTCTGCCCTCTGCATCCATCACAGTCCTCCATCCCTTCATCTGGTCAGCTATTCTCTCAGTCCGTCGCTGTCTGAATTTCAGTGTCTCTTGGCCTTTGTGTGTGTGTGTGTGTGTGTGGTGTGTGTGTGTGTGTGTGTGTGTGTGTGTGTGTGTGTGTGTACGTTGTACGTTGTTTTGGTTGGTTGCTCTGATACTCGTCTTGAAGTCCGTGTTATGCCTCTACCTTCCATCTGACCCCACATCTTGTTGTTGTTGTTGTTGTTGTTGTTGTTGTTGTTGTTGTTCTTCTTCTTCTTCTTTCTTCTGGTGTCTTCTTCTCTTCTTCTTCTTCTTTCTTCTTCACCCCCCTCCTCTCTCTCTCTCTCTCTCTGTGTCTCTCCTCTCTCTCTCTCTGTGTCTCTCTCTCTCTTTCGTTTGGCTGTCCCCTCCCTCCTTTCTCTTAAATCCTCAGGACGTAATCTCGCTCCTTGAACGAAGATACCCCCTCGCTGCTTCCCTCCGCTCTCCCGTGTGTGTGCTTTGTCAGTCCATCACAGAGCCGGTGTGTTGACGCCCGAGCGGTCGTCATTGTAAGGTAGCCCACTGCCTGTCCCCCCCCCCCTCTCTCTCTCTCTCTCTCTCAGTCTCCTGTGGGAGGCAGGCAGGAGCGAGGTCTGCCACATACAGACCGTGGTGTTGAGAGGTGAAGGATGTGTGTGGACACTGTGTGTGCTGGCTGTGGCATTGGGCATGGAGGGACCTAGTTTGGGGTGAGTGGTGATATCATTGGGCATGGGGGGACCTAGTGTGGGGTGAGTGGTGATATCATTGGACATATGGAGAGACCTAGTGTGGGGTGAGTGGTGATATCACTGGGCATGGAGGGACCTAGTGTGGGGTGAGTGGTGATATCATAGGGCATGGAGGGACCTAGTGTGGGTGAGTGGTGATATCATAGGG
>JADBJO010001032.1:177500-180000 GCA_016801955.1 Conus betulinus
CAGACTAACAGGGAAACAAAGTGTAAGAGAGAGAGAGAGAGAGAGAGAGAGAGAGAGAGAGAGAGAGAGAGAGAGAGAGAGAGAGAGTGAGAGAGGTGTGTGTGTGTGTGTGTGTGTGTGTGTGCCCCTGATGTTCATAGATAAATGCTTCAGGCGAAGAGTCCTATGACGCAGTTTTAATGACTCTTTCCTTGTCCGCTGATGAACTCGTCCGGAAATAGCATCCATTTTTTTTTGCTCATTCACAATGTTGCGGCTGCTGGAATCTGGGGACCCATGGTAATTAACCTTGGAGGTTCTTTGAAGGCAAGAAAAAGTCTATAAGATAATCTACGGATAATGAGAAGGGCTGATGAAAATATTAAATGAACAAGAGATGTTACAGACACACAAAATGGCAGAGGGAGACGAGGTTAATCAACAAATGCATGCTTAAACCAATAGATTTATGAATGAAGACATCAATCAGTCAATCTGTCTATTATCTGTCTATCTAGCTACCTACCTATCTATCTATATACCTATCTATCTATGTACGTATGTATCTACCAATCTATCTATCTATCTATCTATCTATCTATCTATCTATCTATCTATCTATCTATCTATCTATCTATCTATCTACATATGTATGTATCTATCTATCCCTCTATCTACCTATCTCTCTCTCTCTATCTATTTACTTATGCGTCTATCTATCTATCTATCTATCTATCTATCTATCTATCTATCTATCTATCTATCTATCTATCTATCTATCTATCTATCTATCTATCTATATATGTCCCTTTCTATCTATGTATCTATCTATCTATCTACTATCTATCTATCTATCTATCTCTCTATCTCTCTCTATCTCTCTCTCTCTCTATCTATCCCTTTCTATCTATCGACGTATCTATCTAACTACCATCTATCTATCTATCTATCTATCACTGTACACCATCATTACCTCTATCTATCTATCCACATCTATCTATCTAGTTCTTGAAAGACAATCTATCTATCTATCTATTTACACCACATTACTTGAAAGATTTTGTTCGTCCTCAAAGTCCTGCCACTGTACACCATCAATTACCTTGAAAGACAATGGGGGACAGTCATCCACATCTGCCACTGTACACCATCAGTTACCTTGAAAGACAATGGGACAGTCATCCACATCTGCCACTGTACACCATCAGTTACCTTGAAAGACAATGGGGACAGTCATCCACATCTGCCACTGTACACCATCAATTACCTTGAAAGACAATGGGACAGTCATCCACATCTGTCACTGTACATCACCAATTACCTTGAAAGACAATGGGACAGTCATCCACATCTGTCACTGTACACCATCAGTTACCTTGAAAGACAATGGGACAGTCATCCACATCTGTCACTGTACACCATCAATTACCTTGAAAGACAATGGGACAGTCATCCACATCTGTCACTGTACACCATCAATTACCTTGAAAGACAATGGGACAGTCATCCACATCTGTCACTGTACACCATCAATTACCTTGAAAGACAATGGGACAGTCATCCACATCTGTCACTGTACACCATCAGTTACCTTGAAAGACAATGGGACAGTCATCCACATCTGTCACTGTACATCACCAATTATCTTGAAAGACAATGGGACAGTCATCCACATCTGTCACTGTACACCATCAGTTACCTTGAAAGACAATGGGACAGTCATCCACATCTGTCACTGTACATCGCCAATTACCTTGAAAGACAATGGGACAGTCATCCACATCTGTCACTGTACACCATCAATTACCTTGAAAGACAATGGGACAGTCATCCACATCTGTCACTGTACACCATCAATTACCTTGAAAGACAATGGGACAGTCATCCACATCTGTCACTGTACATCACCAATTACTTTGAAGACAGTTGGACAGTCATCCACGTCTGAAAATGCCGAGTCATGGCCATCAAATACAAATATAATAAAATATCTCCATGAAAACGAAACTAAGTGCAAAACTTACTACAAAAGATACAAATCATTTCACATTAAAAACAGAATTAGCTCGAAATAAAACATGTATAGGTAGTAGGCTAAATAAACATTTGTAAAGACCGGAGAAAATCTTAGATTTAGCTTCTTAATACCCTCTGTCATGCATGATGACTCCTAGTTCATCAGTTCATGTAGTGTTGCTGGTACCCCTAATAACGATATTGAACCGCTGATTGATCGGCGTTGAAAATTAATTTAAATGTATTTTTAAAAAAAAAGGCATCATTAGCTAGTATATATAATTACATAACATTGTCATACATGACAACGCCTTGGCACTTGAAGAAATAGGCTGACATATAAAAGTCATGTGAAGTTGTAAACAGCAACAAACAACAGCAACAACAACAACAACAACAACAACAACAACAACAACAACAACAACAACAACAACAACAACAACAACAAACGGTACCCTGAGGTAATGAAAATAAGCAGAAAATAAATGAGGATGCATGGAAATTT
>JADBJO010001032.1:190000-192500 GCA_016801955.1 Conus betulinus
ATCGATTATGTAGTTGGTCAAGGAATCTGACTCTCTGGAGAGCTGGAGGAACTTAGCAAAGTGAGACGATGAAAACGAAAATGAATATGAATGTGAATTAAAAAAAAAAATTATCATTATATTTATTTATTTAATCAGTATACCTTTTGTTACAACTTAAAAATTACTGTATCGTAGACTACAGTGGATAGTTATGTTATGACGTTACACTGTTTGCACTTACGACTTAATGGAAAGTATATGATTTTCAACTTGGACATTCTCTACAGTTTAAAATATGGTCACGTTTGATGTCGTATATTATATTATCTCTTTGAGATCTTCAGCTATACTGCTGAGGCACGTTTTTTTTGTTGTAATTCTTCTTTACAATATTTCTGACATTCCAGTTTACCACTTTTCCAGCCTTTTCCAGCCTCCTATAGCATCACTATCATTACTGTATAGTTACAATCACAATTATTGGGATACTGTACAGTAATGATAGTGATGCTATAGGAGGCTGGGAAAGGCTGGAAAAGTGGTAAACTGGAATGTCAGAAATATTGTAAAGAAGAATAAGTATATTAATGCTAGTGGTAAAATAAACATTAGTAATAGTTTTTAAGTTTGCAACAAAAGGTATACTGATTAAAGAAATAAATAAATATAATGAAAATATTTTTTTAATTCACATTTCCACAATGGTCGAAACACGTCGTGTTTTTTTTTTCTTGTGACTCGTTTGTCCACGTTGCTCTTGGCGGTTCGCTAACATTTATTTAAGATTTGTTTGGAGGATCTTAGCTACCACTATCTGTCTGTGGCACAGTGTACAGACGTCACGGTGTTTCCTTGCACGTGACAAACGTGTCTATCTCCACCAGGCACCTGTGTGTCTTACCATGGCAACTCAGAGCCTGAACATGTCTGGGACAGAGGCCACTGTTGATAGGGATGAAGCTTCACATGTCTTCTGAATATGTGCTCTTAGAGCTGTCAGCTTGCAAGAGAGTCACTTTCCATAATTTGATCAAATTTGGTTAAACTGGTACGGTTGTCTTATGACAATTCATGCCACGGGGGGAAAAGCGTAACAACAACAAGAACAAAAAAACCAACAACAAAACAAACAAAGTTAAAAGCAGGCAGCAAATATACAAACAAACAAGGGGAACAAAAGAATGTAAGAAAGAAAAGAAAGAATCAAATAAATAAATGCAGATAAAAAACAAGACTTCCTCAGAGGAGGTACCATGTGCGTTACTAGGTGGTAAGAACAGAACAGAATGAAAATAATTATGATAAACTCCATCTGTATCAGGACCTAAATACGCGTATTATCATTTCTTTTAACCATTTCAAAACGTCTTTACAACATTTACTTTAGTTTATGGTCTAGTCCACATACACACACGCACATGCGTTGCACACACACACACACACACACACACACACACACACACACACACACACACACACACACACACACACACACACACACACACGCACACACACAAAGCACATGTGCTCAATGCACGAATAAGAGAGAGAAAGAGAGAGACAGAGAGAGAGAGAGAGAGAGAGAGAGAGAGAGAGAGGGGGGGGGGGGGAGGGCAGAGAGATGGACAGAGAGACAGATAGACAGAAAGACAGGAGATTCAAGTACAGTTGAAATCAGCCAAACCTGTATGACAACGTGTTTTCCGTCTATTTACAGTCAGCTCTAGCCTTTTGACACTTGACTTATGGTGAACCATGACTTCATTCCCAGCTCGTCTTTAGCTGGTCAGAAACTGCTGGCTCCAGATCATGTCTGAGGAAGAAAGAGACCAAACAGTCCATGTCCACTTGTGTCTGAGATGTTCCTGACTGGAGGTTATCGATTGTGTAGTTCGTCATGGAACATAGCTGTCAAGAGGTCTGGAGGAGCTTAACTAACCCCATCTACAGTGTGCAGACGTCAGGCTGTTTTCATTGCACGTGACAGATGTGTGTTTTTCCACCAGACACTTGCGACTCAGGGCTGAACATAGCTGGGAAAGAGAGCACTGTTTACAGGGATGAAGCTCCTCATTTCTTCTGAACACGTGCTCTTAGAGCTGTTTACAACCAGCGTTTACAGCAACAGAACTAATGACAACAAATAATTAGAAAATCAGTCCGTTTGTCCCGAACATCAAAGGGGTTAACAGTGACAGTACTGACACACACATGAAAAGCGAGAGGAGATACAGGAAGGAACAATGGATGTGGGGGAAAGAGAAGGGGGGGGGGGGCAATGTCACATGAGCGTTGGCCATTCAGGAGGCTGTCTTCATTATTTTGGACAGGGCGTGAAGAGCGAATCTCGAAATGCATGCCATTGATACCCCCTCCCCCCCCGTATCCATCACTGCCCCCCTTCCTCTCACTACCTGTCCTACCTGCATCCTCTAAATCCTTTCCTCCAGTATGTTTTGTTCTTTTCTTGTACTGCAGATATCTGTGTCTCTTTACGTCTGGGTCTGTGTGTATCTCT
>JADBJO010001032.1:200000-210000 GCA_016801955.1 Conus betulinus
TCGGGGTGCGTTTGCTGACAACGATTTCCATTTGTGCCTGCAGTTGTTTACTACTATTCTACTTTAGTATTAGAGCTGCTGGGCGTGGCTTACATAGTATTAACCATTTTTCTGTTGAACATAAGTTGCATCTTTTTGAAATATTATTGTACGATTTTACGATTTTGAAAAATCATTGTACGGTGATGCCCTTTTTTACGATTTTATATTGTAGTTTATCTTTTTATCTTTAAGTCTCCAAATGTATTTGCTCATTTCTGTTTGTTTTTTTGTATTTTTCATTATTGAATGACTGTTTATGGCTTGTGTATCTAGTTTTGAAGTGGTTTTCAGTAATCCCTATACATGTTTCTTTTTCATTTTCTGATGTCACAGTGGCTTGGTATACTATGTTGTTATAGAGGCATTTGTTGCTTAAGGGGACACTGTTTTTTTTTTTATTTATTTTTTTTAGTGCAGTTGCAAGATTTCCTTTTTTCACCCTTCTTTGCTGTGTTGCTTTTCATTTTGTTGGATGAATCAATTATATTTTTAAGGTTAGGCATACACGAATATGATAGTTTGATGGTGTTCTTGTTGAATATTTTGGACAGTTTGTGTTCTTTTGGAATGATGTTGTCAGAATTTAAAAAAAAAATTCTTTCCCTTTGTTTGTTTTTACTCTTCCATCGTATGGAGGGTTATACCATGTGATTCTCCTTTTCCTGTTTTTGTTGTTTTTGTTCATGTTGTTATCTGGGCTGTATTGTAGTTTGTAGCTGTAACCACTTTTTTGCAACGCTTCTTGGTATTCTGCTGCTGCATTGTTCAATACTCTTTCGTTACATGACAGATTAGATAATCTCTTGTTTATGCCATTGGGTATAGTTTTTTTAGTATGGATGATGAGTGGCTACTTTTGATGTTTACGTAAATGGGTGTGTCATTAGGTTTCTTGTATGGTTTATATATGTGGTTGTTGAGGTCAAGCGTTACGTCTAAATAGTTCACTACCTTTTTTGTTTGCATCGTTGGTGATTTTTAGGTTTTGGTTTTGGAAGATTTTGCACAGTTCTTTTTTCTTGTTTTCGATGGTTCTTGGATTGTTGTTTAGCGCAGCGAGGCCGTCGTCTCAACTCGGAAAGCAAGTCGGACTATACAGAGACAACGGCCTCGCTGCACTAAACAACAATCCAAGAACCATCGAAAACAAGAAAAACAACTCGGACTATACAGAGACGACTGCCTCGCTGCGCTAAACAACAATCCAAGAACCATCGAAAACAAGAAAAAAGAACTATGCAAAATCCAAAATATTCAACAAGAACACCATCAAACTATCATATTCATGTATGCCTAACCTTAAAAATAGAATTGATTCATCCAACAAAATGAAAAGCAACACAGCAAAGAAGGGTGAAAAAAAAAAAGGAAATCTTGCAACTGCACTAAAAAAGAACAGTGTACCTTAAGCAACAAATGCCTCTATAAACATTGTAACCAAGCCACTGTGACATCAGAAAATGAAAAAAAGAAACATGAATAGGGATTACTGAAAACCTATGTAACACCGGCGGGAGGCGACCCAAAATCATCTTGAGGAGAACTGTGTGCTTGAATCACATTTGTAGAGTTTTAGAGTTCCTTTTAATACTCTGTTTTTAACAGATGTTGCTCCCCAAGGGGTTGAGCACTTTCAAAATTTTACCAGGCATATTAGTGGTATTCATTATATATATATATATATATATATATATATATATATATATATATATATATATATATATATATGTGTGTGTGTGTGTGTGTGTGTGTGTGTGTGTGTGTGTGTGTGTGATTTTTCGTTCTCATTTTCTTCTTTTCCCCCAACCCTTCCCCATCTCCCCCTTTTTTTTCTTTCATTTAAATCTTTTCCGAGTCATTCATGTGATCACAGAAGAATTGTTACTAAACTGTTCACATAGCGCGCGCGCGCGCGCGCGCACACACACACACACACACACACACACACACACAACCCCTTTGGGGGTATGGAGGACATAAAACAAAAGAAAAAAACAATGTAATCCACTTCAACATGACACAAAATAACTAAGCAAAATGCAGGAAGCGTTTTATGTGTATTAAAGGCGTAATGGCATAATCACTAAAAAACATAGAGCAGGCTGGTCATCATAAACTTACACCATTTTGCTGAATTTTAAATATTTACTCAGCTTTAACAGAACATTCTTGCCAGCCGACAATAGTCTGCACAGGTTGTAAACAGATTTCACACTCGTATACTTTCTGGGAATAAAAACGTACTCGTAACTCTCATCACTTTGGGCATTCCATAATGAAATGAAATTCGTCTCCAACATCTTGTTTACAATCTTTACAAAAGCGTTCCTCGCGGGCAAGACCAAGTCTTCTTCTTCCTACTTCAATCATGAGTTTGTGATTACTACATCGGAATTTAATTAAGGGAAATATATATAGATCAGGTAATTGCTCAATGTAAATTTTCACGTTTGAAATCTGTTTTATGATTTCTATAGAATAGGCATTTATTACTTGAATATAATACCCTATTCCACGAACGTGCATAGTTATCTTTCAAAGATAAAGAAATGTTTCTACATAACGATCTTTCGTTGGAAAACTGCTGTGTTTCCCAAATACAATCATAGCCTGTTCTACAAAAATGCTTTGTATACACTTACCCCACCCAGACATATAAATACCACTTTTATACAAGTCATATAAAACACAATATATTTTACTCGAATATTTATCCGTTTGAGTTGCTAGTGAGATCCAGAATCGGATCATTCGGGTTTTAATTTGCACAGACAGGGATAAATCCCAAGTTCCCCAATAACTGTCATGGTACTGCGATTAAGGTGGAGTAAATGCTTTAAGAACTTAAGCTGCACGCTTTCTATGATTTTGATATCTTCATAACCCCATATTTCACAGCCATATAATAGCACAGGTACAACCATCTTTTCAAAACAGATCTAAAACAATATTCACGGGTAATTTTTTTATTTCGAGCGACTTGGAGTAATGAAAACATTACACTTTGTGCTGATCATGCCTCTGTTTTTTACATTTATGAAATTTACCAGATCTACTAAAACAGATTCCTAAATATTTGAAACTATCTACTATTTCAATGACGTCGTTGCCAAATTAAAACACGTGTTTATTATTCTTACGTCCATTGAATATCACAACTTTAGTTTTCTGTACATTAACAGTTAGTTTCCATCCAGTACAATACTCTTTAAACGCAGTAAGAGCTTTTTGCAAAGCATTACATGAGGTAGCAAGCAAAACAGTGTCATCATCATATACAAAGCAAAAATAAACGAAGATAACTGCTTAAGTCTGCATCAGGAAGATCTAAATCAATGTTTAACGAAGTACAATTGTGATCAGAAAAATATTGTTCGAGGTCATTCAAAAACAAAGAAAAAAGAACCGGAGACACATTTTCTCCTTGCAGCACATCTCTATAACTACTAAAATATCAGATTTGTTACCGCTTATGAAAACACACGATTGATTTGATGATACATGTTTATAATCACCTGGAGAATCTTACCATTCATTCCTTGCTTTACAAGTTTTTGCCATAGTCCTAATCTCCACACAGAATCAAAAGCCTTCCTAAAGTCAACAAAAGCGCAAAACAATTGCACACACACACACACACACACACACACACACACACACACACACACACACACACACACACACACACACACACACACACACACACACACACACACACACACACACACACACACACACACACACACACACACACACACACACACGTTTCGCGCGCGCGCGCACGCACGCACGCACGCACGCACGCACGCACGCGCACGCACGCACGCACGCACGCACACACACACACACACATTTTTATATATGGTGAGCTTTGGGGAAGGAGAGAGGTGGGGTTGGTTATGGAGTCTATACGGGTGCAATGTTTAACAGTGATCACCCTTGTTAATTGTCAAATTTCGATTTGTTCTCTCTTGGGGGCCTGTGCCAGCCATCTGTAATTCACTGAGTAATAAATGAAAGAAAGGAAGAGTTAAGGATTGTTTGATTTTTCTCTAGTACCTAAATAAAGAAATCGCTGAGGAAGGCCCAGAGCCGAAACGTTGGGAAACAAACAAACAAACAAAACAAAAAACTTGCTTCATTGCTTTTTAATTGTGTGGTTGTTTATCTCTCTCTCTCTCCCTCTCTCTCTCTCTCTCTCTCTCTCTCTCTCTCTACGTGTGTGTGTGTGTGTGCGTGTGCGAGCAAACGTGCCTCTCTCTCTATCTCTCTCTCTTTTGTGTGTGTGTGTGTGTTTCTCCTCAGTGACCTTGGAAAGTGGTAACTTTTCTGGGATAACATTCTTCTTAAAACCGAAAAGGCAGAGGAGTCAAGTTACCACTTTCTGAGGTCACTGAGGAGAAACAATCAGGTTTCGAAATACCGGTATCTGACCAGGAGCTATGATATGTTAGTAAGTTTCCTCCCCTTTGGAGATTGTCTCCTCCTTGTAGACTATAAGTTTGTTGAAGGCTTATTTTGAGAAACATATATTATTCCCCATTCACCCACTCAAGCACATACTGCTAGTTAGGCAGAATTATCTACCACTGCAGATATGAATGCTTATCTCCCCCTATTTGTTCAATGTAAGACATAAGAGCAAGCTTTGTTTATAATTGGATATTTCTTGCAGTCATTGCAACACCAAGCTGCTCAATAAGTTGCTGGAATGGTGCTCGGTTATGTATCCTTAGAATTAAATAGTTTCTTATATCTATCTACCTATCTATCTACAGAGAGAGATACATACATACATGTATACGTACGTACGTACGTACATAAGTATACATACATACATACATCCATGTATGTACGTAGGTATATATACATACATACATGTTTACACGAACACATGCATACAATCATATATTCCTATATAAACTCCTTATGTACATCATTGAGTGTATTTTAAGTCAATGCAATTATCTTAATATTGTTGTAGATATTATTAATCTCTCTCTCTCTCTCTCTCTCTCTCTCTCTCTCTCTCTCTCTCTCTCTCTCTCTCTCTCTGTTTCAGAGAGACTGGATACCAGGTGTTGAAGACATCACCAACACCCCATTCTGCCATCGCCAGCCGTGTGACTGAGTGGCATTGAAGAACTCTGCAAATGGCGTCCATCTTCTACCAGCCCTGCCCCACACTTCCTGCCTCTCCTCACTGGAAAGGTGGCTGACAGTTGGGTGCCTGTAGCCTCTCCTCACTGGAAAGGTGGCTGACAGTTGGGTGCCTGTGGCCTCTCCTCACTGGAAAGGTGGCTGACTGTTGGGTGCCTGTAGCCTCTCCTCACTGGAAATGTGGCTACAGTTGGGTGCCTGTGGCCTCTCCTCACTGGAAATGTGGCTGACAGTTGGGTGCCTGTGGCCTCTCATCCTAAGGTCCTCTGGAATAAAAAGGGACAGGAGGCTCCTGAAATAATTAGGCCAGGCGAGGAAAGGAGCGGAAAGAAAACCAAGTCAGTAGACAAGAAGAAAAGAGTAAAGGGAGGTAAAAAGAGGTTGTTTAAGCCACCAGGAATCCATTTATCTGTCAGAGATGGAGAAGGTATCGGCGACTGCTGAGGGTAATAAAGTTGTGGGGTAAAGACAAGCCACGAGGAAGGAAACAGACTCTTCAATCGATGGACACGAAATGAATCCCTATGGATATTTGTGGATGCTCCGTTTTAGTAGAGTCAGAAATATCTGTGAAAGATGTGAGATTTGGCGTTTGCTTAACCAAACTCTCTCAGCCGTATGAAATAATGCTTAAACTGTCCGTTTACAGAACATTATCTTCAAAGGCCGGGTGTGGGACTTAGGCATGTAAACTGAAGGAGTCAGCAGCTATTATGAAAAGTGTCCATCCTTGAGCAGATAGATTTGATGAAGAAGAGCAAAGTGCTTATTGCGCATCATGTGGACACCGTTCCGTTCCTGCCACTGGCAGACAAGACTGACACACAGCGGTCTCGCACTGGTCGTCCTCATTGGCATGATGTGTCTGGGTGTGCAGGTGTTTTTCCACCTACTCCCTGACCCTGGTTCTTCACAGACAGCCACACGCCATGCCATGGAGGATTCCTGTCACTGTGCAACATGCACAGCATCCACAGTTCCTGCACTCAAAGCACGCACATGACGCTAACAACAGCAAGGCGGATTCCAGGGGCGATTCTACATTCCACCAAACTTATTCCCTCAGACCATTCCAGTCTAGATCAGCCAACATTTCAGTGTTTGATAAAAGATCAGCACTAAGGATGTCCTCTCCTGAAAATCAAACTTATGGAATTTCATTTGATGACGCCATTTCTGGGGAAGAGAAAGATGGCAAAGATGATCCACTACAGACAGAACAGACTAACTGGGTATTCCCTGACCTGAACAATTTCAGCTTGAGATCTATCGATCTGACTCGTGTGGGTCAACTGGATTGCTTTACTTTGAGACAACAAAGCCAGAATCTGGATCCTTGAGTGTCCAGTACTATGATCCAATGCAAACACAGAAGGACAGTTCAGCAAAGGAGATGCTGAGAGTCAAGGAGCCACTGGTTGTCGCCCCTGATCTGTCCATGGCCTTTCAGCCACTCATAAACAGAGAGGAACGACAGCTGATGCTGTACATCTCCACCAGTTTATCCGTGTGTGTGAGGCCAGCAACCTGACCTACTTTCTGTACGGTGGCTCTTTGCTCGGGGCCTACAGACATCATGACGTCATTCCCTGGGATGACGACATTGACGTCATGATGGCTGCCGGGCAACGGCCCCAAATAATCAAGGCGCTGAGTTCCATTCCGGGTTTCGGTTTGTCAGCACCCTCAGGCCGTCAATGGAAGTTCTATTGGAAAGGCGCTCCCACCCTGAAGCTACGAGATTACCGCTGGCCTTACATCGACATCTTCTTCTTCCGCACCAACGGAACACACCTGTATGACGACATTCGTCAGTACAGAGCCAACTTCCGCTATCCTCTAACCCACGTTTTCCCTCTGCAGTTGCGTCCCTTTGCTGGAGCTCTTCTTCCGGTCCCCTGCAACATGCCGGCCGTATTGCGGGTGAATTACTTCCCTTGGCTGTGTGTGACGTCATCCTATCTGCACAAACTGGAGTCGCCTGCCCCACGCGCCATCTGGAAGCGCGGGCTGCGTGCAGCCGTCTGTTCTCGCTGTTTCCTTTCGTGTTCAGACAGTCTGTGGACGAGTCTTCCACCATGGAGATGTTGGTCAGGGGTGGGGAGGTGATCAGCAAAGTCAGAATGCCAGCCTTCTGTGGCCAGGACACTCCACTGACTTCACCATAGGGACCACAGGATTGGCCTCTTCAGAGAGAGAGAGAAAAAAGAGAGAGAGAGAGAGAGAGAGAGAGAGAGAGAGAGAGAGAGAGAGAGTAACACACACACACACACACACACACACACACACACACACACACACACACACACACACACACACACAGAGAGAGAGAGAGAGAGAGAGAGAGAGAGAGAGAGAGAGAGAGAGAGAGAGAGAGAGAGAGAGACAGACAGACAGACAGACAGACAGACAGACAGAGTCGAAGATTAATCTGATTACAAACTGATGTCAGTCAGTGTGTAGCAGTGTTATGTAGAATAGTAAAACTCTGAAGACAGAACTTCTGTGATGAAGAGAGCGGTCATTTCAGGATGAACCAGTGTAGTTGCTACACATGTCAGTTCTGAACATTGGAGAAAGTAGAATATAACATTAGATCCCCATTCCATCCATAGAGAAGTGCCATAACGTCAACGTCCTTAATGTCTGTGTCCTTGATTTGCTATTTATAACCGCCATCCTTGTTGACATTATTGCCTTGATATCGTCAATTCTTATTGTTTCAGTTCAGTCTCAGTCATCATCATCATCATCACCATGGTAGTATGTACTGCTGTCTTCGTCATCACATTCATCTTTGTATGCATAGTGGATAGCGATCTTATCGAGAGTGTTGTCAATTTAAAATAGAATAAATGCATAAAACGAGGTCCAGCGGGACTTATTTGATACATGATAAAAATCAGACAAATGATATTTGGCCAAATTTGTCATTGTAAGCCGTCATAATCACCACAAAGAACAACGCACCAAACAGTCCTCCCGAATGAAATGTCTATAGCAGAATGATGCCTTCTGGGAGGAATATGTTGTGCATCTTTATGTGTATTTTGTTCAATGTCTGAAAAGACAGTTTGTCAAACATCCACTTGTTTGTTTTGGTAATGAATCAAATAAGGATTTGGCCTACTCTGCATCTAGCTTTGCGTGCCTGTTTGCTGCAGTGTGTTTCCGTGTCCCATCAATTCAAAGAATATCTGTACGATTACAATGTTTCAACAATCATCCATCCAAGATTGCAGCCGATTTTTTTTTTTTTTTTTTTTTTTTTTTTTTTTTGTAAAACATTGCTCTGTAGATAATGATACCAGTGCTAGCATTACAAAAAACTATTGCTCGGTATCGTACCATTTTGTGTGTGCAAGACAGTCTTGTGTGACATATGACCTGACAAGAGTGTGCTAGTCACAGAGTCCTTGTGGCAGGTGAAAACATCATGAACCTGAAATGCTTTTCATCAGCCACCTCTGTCCAAAAGTGTCACATCTCCGCCGTTGACCAAGTACACCCAAGCCTGTAATGAGAGGTTTTCTAAAATCCTGACAGCAGGACGTGTCTTTTGTTGACTGATCTCAGCTTTCGATAGACAGATGAATAGAATAAGGGGATCATCGCATGGTACACATCATGGCACTTCTTCTGGAATGAGAGAGCTGGGAGCTGGGTTACTGTTGTGCCAGTAGTGGACTTACAGCCTGACCACTTGGCATGAGCAGAAAGTGTGAATATCTTCACTGTCTTACTGTCTGAATTTGCATGTACAGAAAGCTGAATTGTAACCATCTGACTTGGTCTGAGCAGAAGGTTTGAATATGCCCACTTTTGCTACTATCTAAAATTGCAAAGTGTCAACATGTCATCTGTGTTAGCACTCAAATCTGCATAGGCAGAAATGTGAATATGCCCACTTTAGTACTACCTAAATTTCCGTGAACAGGAAGTGTGAACATGCCATCTGTGTTAGTATTCATATTTGCATGGGCAGGCAATGTGAATATGTCCACTTTACTACTCTCAAAATTTACGTGAACAAAAAGTGTGAACATGCCCTCTGTGTTAGTATTCAAATTTACATGAGCTGAAAGTGTGAATATGCCCATAATGTTACCATCTGACTTGGGATGCACAGAATGTGTGTGAATATGCCCACAAAGTTACCTCTGACTTGGCATTAGCAGACAGCGTGAATATGCCCACAGAGTTACTATCTGGCTTGGCATGACTAGAAACGTGAGTATATTTAGAGTGTTTCAATCTGACTTAGCACGAAGATAAAATGCGAATAACCCCACATGCTGACAGCTGACGTTGTATCAGGAGAAAACGTGAATATCTAAGTGCTACTATAATGAGCAGGCAGTGTGAATATACCCTCACTGTTGCTATTTAATTTGGCATGTGTAGACAGTGTGAATATGCCCATATCGTTACAGCTTGACGCTCATGAGCAGAAAGTGTGACGATGCAAATCATGTAACTGATTGGCTTTTCATGAGCAGACTGTGTGAATATGCCTTAAGTAATACTATCTACTTGGCCTGAACAAACAGTGCAGATGTGCCCACAGTGACATTAGTTTAAATTCTCATGAACACACTGAATATGCCCACAACATCACTATCATAATGACCATCTGACTTTTCACCGGCATGAATATCAGTGCGAATACGGTGTGAATATGCCCATAATGATACCATCTGACTTCTCATGACCAGACGGTGTGTGTGAATATGCCCATAATGATATACCGACCATCTGACTTCTCATGACCAGACGGTATGAATATGCCCATAATGAT
>JADBJO010001032.1:215000-227500 GCA_016801955.1 Conus betulinus
GGGGGGGGAGGGGTTGGCATAAGAGTCCATCTCTCAGAAGGCTTCTCCCACCAGCACAGGCGGGGCTTGAAGTGTTAATTTCAACGTGCACGCCATCGATACCCCCCTTGCTGCAACTCTTTCCCCTACCCCTCCAGTTCATCTCCTTTTTCTCGTCAAACTTTGTTATTCCTTCCTTCGTCGTCACCATGCTAAATTCCATTCTCTACACCCTCCACGTAGCTCTCTGTCTCTCTCTGCCTGCCGGCCTGTCTGTCTCACTGTCTGTCGGTCTGTCTGCACCCTCCCCCCCCCCCCTCTCTCGTCTCTCTCTCTCTCTTTCATGGCCTTTCTCCATTCCATCTCAACACACTTGCATTGTTTATCATACACAAAACACAGCCTCTCTTTCTGTTCTTCCATTGCGATGCAAAGACGATTCCATTGACGCTATATCTTTGATAATCAAAGCCCCTCTCTTTCTGGCCCTCGTCACAAGTCAGTCTGTTGGGAAATCTACACACAGCGAGACACACACACACACACACACACACACACACACACACACACACACACACACACACACACACATACACACACACATTTACACTGAAGCACACACACACACACACACACACACACACACACACACACACACACACACACACACACACACACACACACACACACACACACACACACACACACACACACACACACACACACACACACACACACACACGCGTGCGCGCGCGCGCGCGCGTGCGCGCGCGCTCACGCACGCACGCACGCACGCACGCACGCACGGCCCCCCCCCCCCCCCCCCCCCCCCCACACACACACACACACACACAGAGCGTAATCAACTCCTTTTCAGTCAGCGTCACTTTTTTCCACCCTTTTTCATTTTCTCTTATTTTCTAATGAGGGCATGGTATAAAAAAAAAAAGAAAAAAAAAAGAAAAGCGTATCAGCCTAATTTGTAATAGAATTGTTAGGTCGTATCACCATCACCCCCATCCTCCTCTTCCAGCCAGTCCCATAGGGGTTCCAGAGTCTTCAGCTCTCTGTGCCATCCCAAGCAGTCCGTCTCCCTGCCATCTAAAAGCCCCTCACTCACTCCATGCCGAAGGAAAAAAAAATCAGATCAATGTCTATTTCGGCTGCCGTTCTTTATCAACCAGAGCCCAGCACGCAAGGCGCATGGTTCTCCTCTGGAAGTAACATCCCCAGTGTATTGATCCAGAGAGAGAGAGAGAGAGAGGAGAGAGAGAGAGAGAGAGAGAGAGAGAGAGAGAGAGAGAGATAGAGAGAGAGAGAGAGAGAGACAGACAGACAGACAGACAGACGAGGGAGAAGGGAGAGACAGACAGATCGACAGACAAATCGACAGACAGTTAGACACATTGAGACAGACCTACACTAGTCAGAGAAAGAGAGAGAGAGAGAGAGAGAGAGAGAGAGAGAGAGAGAGAGAGAGAGAGAGAGAGAGAGAGAGAGAGAGAGAGAGAAGAAAGAGAGAGAGAGAGAGAGAGAGAGAGAGAGAGAGAGACAGAGACAGTGACAGAGACAGAGAGATGGACAGATGGTCGCATTGACTGATGGATGGATGGATGGATGGACAGATATAGAGACATAAAGACAGACGGATGGACGGACGTACAGACAGACAGACAGACAGACAGACAGATGGAGGAGGGGATCTGATGGAGAAAGGCATCTGCAGATAACTCCTTATCATTCATCTTCTAACCACGCCTCAAGGCGATGAGTCACTTGTCCCATTCTTCTTCTGTGTTTCACACTTTAATCAGCTTACTGAGGAAAAAGAGCACCCAAACACACCGGCCTATTCCGTTATGTCTGTGAACTAGTCTGTAGTCTCACTTCTCCTACAGAATACACTCACAATAAACAAAAGCGGGGGAAAAAAAAAAAGAAACAGATTCCAAAAAATTGGTTACGTACGTTTTTTCACTGGATTTTTTTTTTTTTTTTTTGCCTGTCCAACAATGTATCCGATCTAAATGAGTGTTCCACTGCTGCAATGCACATGACATTTACCACCATGCCGTTACTCACTGGAAGGAAGCTTATAACAAAACCTGGATGGCATTAACCTCTGGAAAAGAGTGGGGAGGAGGTGGAGTGTAGAGGGGGGGTCAGGACAAGGAGATTGGAGAGTAATGAAAGGAGAGGGTGGTGAGTTCAGGGAAGAGAGGGGATACAATTTCAGATGGGTGCTCAGTGCCAGGACAAAAATGAAGGGAAAGCAGCCTATGCGTTAGTGCACGAGACACAAAGGAGGGACCGCAGAAACTCGGCTGTCCACATCTAAGGCAATTAGAAAATCATTAGTTGCTGCTGAGCTGGACAACATTAAAACAGACAGACGAGGGAACAGAAAATAATACTTGATATTTTTTCCCTAAGCTCGAGAACTTGACAAGCTAGTAATACTTCGCCATCATCACATTTTCAGTTTCCGTTTCAGTTTTGTTAGAGCCCAGCTGACCATTCAAGGTCCTTTTTTGGTTTGGTTTTGTATTATAAAGTTTGGTGAGAGAGAGAGAGAGAGAGAGAGAGAGAGAGAGAGAGAGAGAGAGAGAGAGAGAGAGAGAGAGAGAGATGTGCATAGAAGAGAGAGAGAGCGAGAGAGAGAGAGGGGGGGGGGAGAGACAGACAGACAGACAGACAGACAGACAGACAGAGACAAAAGGAGAGACAGACAGACAGACACACACACACACTGACAGATAGCTCCACTGCCTGAATTAAATGTATGGATGTAGGAAATAAGCAAAATCACAAGAACCAAAAGTTCTATGAAAAGAGAACAATGGAAAACGTGAAACCCGTCAGCATCACTTCATTTCATGTGCATTTACACCAAAGAGGGAGGCGACTGGGGCTGGGGGAGGGAAGAACAGGGTGGGGCGGTGGGGGTGTTGACACCAAAGGATGGTGGCAAGGAAGGAACAGTGAGCTCGAAATTGGAGGAGGAGGAGAGAGAAGGTGGGTGAGGGCAAGGGAGAAGGCGGTGGGGGGAGGGGTTGGCCTAAGAGTCCCTCTCTCAGAAGGCTTACTCCATCAGCACAGGCGGGGCCTGAAGTGTTAATCTCAAGATGCACGCCATCGATACTCCCCTCGCTGCAAACCCCCCCCCCCCCCCCCCCCCCTCCCCTCCAGTTCATCTCCTTCCTCGTCAGAGCCCATTATTCCTTCCTTCGTCACTGAGCTCAATTCTGCTCTCTGCCACCCTCCACTCTCTCTCTCTCTCTCTCTCTCTCTCTCTCTCTCTCTCTCTCTCTCTCTCTTCTCTCTCTCTCTGTACCCTCACTCTGTCTCTTTCTCTCTCTCTCTATCTCCCCCACCCCTCTTTCTCTCATCATCCTCCCCCATTTCATCTCCAACAGACTGGCATTGCTATCATACACAAAAACACTACCCCTCTTTCTGTTTGTCACTGTGATGCAAAGACGATTCCATTGGTGTTTTAAGTCTTTGAAAATCAAACACATCCCCTCTTTTTCTGTCCTCTTTGCGATAAGTCTGTTGAGAGGTCAACACAGACACAGACACAGACACAGACACACATATAGACAAAGACACAGACCCCCTCCCCCCCCCCCCACACACACACACACACGTCGTACACGCACACACACACACACACACACACACACACACACACACACACACACACACACACACACAGAGAGAGAGAGAGAGAGAGAGAGAGAGAGACAGAGACAGAGAGAGAGAGAGAGAGAGAGGAGAGAGAGAGAGAGAGAGAGAGAGAGAGATTTGTGCATAATTAAATCCTTTTCATTCAGCGTCTCTTTTTTCACCCTTTTCATTTTCCCCATTTTCTTAAAATGAAGGCTTGGTACGGCTTATCTGCCTACCTGCAATAAAGACATGAGGTCGTATTCACAATCACCCCCATCCTCCTGCCAGCCCGATAGGGGTTCCAGAGTCTTCAGCCTTATCTGCCATCCCAAGAAGTCCGTCTCCCTGCCTGTCCAAAGCACCTCACCCACTCCAATGCCGAAGGAAAAAAAAAATATCAGATCAATGTCTATTTCAGCTGCCGTTCTTTATTAAGCAGAGCCCAGCACGCAAGGCGCATGGTTCTCCTCTTGAAGTAACGTCCCAGTGTATGATGATCCACAGAGAGAGAGAGAGAGAGAGAGAGAGAGAGAGAGAGAGAGAGAGAGAGAGGAGAGAGAGAGAGAGAGGAGACCGAGAGACAGAGCGACAGGAGACAGAGCTGACCGAGACAGAGAGAGAGGACAGAGAGAGAGAGAGAAGAGAGAGAAGAGAGAGAGAGAGAGAGAGAGACAGAGAGAGGGGACAGAGAGAGAGAGAGAGAGAGAGAGAGAGAGAGAGAGAGAGAGACAGACAGACAGACAGACAGACAGACAGACAGACAGACAGACAGATTGAAAACACACACAGACTGACAGACGCACAGACAGAACTATAGCTCTACTGCCTAAATTAAACAGATGGACATAGGAAATAAGCAAACCACAAGAAAGAAGAATCCCATAAAAGGAGAAAAAAAGGGAAAATGTGAAAAACCAATCAACATCACTTCATTTTACTTCACTTCACGTGCATTTACACCTAAGAGGGAGGTGACTGGGAGTTGGGGGGGGGGCGGGGAGGGGAAGGAAACAGGGGAGGATACAGGTTGACATCGAAGGATGGTGCCGAACACTGAGCTAGAAATGGATGAAGGAGGACAGAGATTGTGAGTGAGGGTAAGGAGAAGGCGGTGGGGGAGGGGTTGGCATAAGAGTCCCTCTCTCTGAAGGCTTTCTCCATCAGCACAGGCGGGGCTTGAAGTGTTAATCTCAAGATGCACGCCATCGATACTCCCCTCGCTGCCCCCCCCCCCCCCCCCCACACACACACACACACACCTTTCCAATCATCTCCTTCCTCGTCAGAGCCTATTATCCCTTCCTTCGTCACTGTGCTCAATTCCATTCTCTACCCCCTTCACACTCTTCAAAAAACTGTCCATTCTGTAATCAAATCGAGGACGAAATACATTCTGTGATTGTTTGTCCATCCTATAAAGATTTAAGAGATAAATACATTTTGCCCCGTGCTAGAAATGTTCATCAAGTGTCATTGCTTCTTTTGCTGCAGAATGAAAAGAGAATTGTAACTCGCGCTATGTTCATTAAATGCCAGAGTGATTTCAGGAAGAACATTTTTGTTATGCAAATATTTTCTTTCACAATTTTCAGTACATGCACCGAGCGCGTGTAAGTTCTACATTTGTTCTTGACCTCACTGCAGATAGATTGGTGGCCTTTGCAATTAAACTATTTGAGGGTTTTTTTTTTAGTCTCTACCCCCTCCACTCTCTCTCTCTCTCTCTCTCTCTCTCTCTCTCTCTCTCTCTCTCTGCCTCTCTCTCCCCTCTCTTTCTCTCTCTCTCACTTCTCTTCCTTCCTCCATTCATCTCGAGCACACTGGCACTGCTATCATACATAACCAATTTACCTCTCTTTCTGTTCTTCCGCTGTGACGCAAAGACGATTCCATCGATGCTAAAGTCATTGAGAATCCAACACAGCCCCTTTCTTACTGTCCCTCGTTGCAGATCAGGCTGTTGAGACACACACACACACACACACACACACACACACACACACACACACACACACACACACACACACACACACACACACACACACACAGAGTTGGACATTTGTGTGTAAGTAACTCCTTTTTATTTAGCATCTATTTTTCCCCCCTTTTCACTTTTTCATATTTTGTTAAAATGAGGGCATGGTATACCCCCCCCCCCCCCCCCGCCCCCCGCCCCTCAGCTTATCGATCTAACTTACAATGAATTATGAGATCATAATTCACCGTTACCCCAATCATCCTCTTCCAGCCAATCCAACGTGGGTTCCAGAGTCTTCAGCCTTATCTGCGATTCCAAGAAGTCCGTCTCCCTGCCTGTCCAAAGCACCTCACCCACTCCAAGCTGAGGGGAAAATATCAGATCAATGTCTGTTTCAGCTGCCGTTCTTCACCCACTCCAAGCTGAGGGGAAAATATCAGATCAATGTCTGTTTCAGCTGCCGTTCTTCACCCACTCCAAGCTGAGGGGAAAATATCAGATCAATGTCTGTTTCAGCTGCCGTTCTTCACCCACTCCAAGCTGAGGAGAAAATATCAGATCAATGTCTGTGTTTCAGCTGCCGTTCTTCACCCACTCCAAGCTGAGGGGAAAATATCAGATCAATGTCTGTTTCAGCTGCCGTTCTTCACCCACTCCAAGCTGAGGGGAAAATATCAGATCAATGTCTGTTTCAGCTGCCGTTCTTCACCCACTCCAAGCTGAGGGAAAATATCAGATCAATGTCTGTTTCAGCTGCCGTTCTTCACAACCCACCCACTCCAAGCTGAGGGGAAAATATCAGATCAATGTCTATTTCGGCTGCCGTTCTTTATTAAGCAGAGCCCAGCACGCAAGGCGCATGGTTCTCCTCTGGAAGCAACGTCCCCAGTGTATTGATCCAGAGAGAGAGAGAGAGAGAGAGAGAGAGAGAGAGAGAGAGAGAGAGAGAGAGAGAGAGAGAGAGAGAGAGACAGACAGACAGACAGACAGACAGACACCAGACAGACAGTATGCACAAAAGTGTTTGATTTTCTGCAAATGTGTATCATTTTGGATTACTTACATCATGTAAACTATGTGGGATTCCTCACTGAAGGTAAGCATTTGTGATAAATGTATTGTTTATTCTATCCAGTGGTGTATGTTTCATGCTCCTAGGTGAAGTGGTTGATTTTTTATGACAGACAGACAGACAAACAGACGGACAGACAGACAGACAGACAGACAGACAAACAAACAGATAGACATATAGAGACAGACATACACATGGAGAGAGAGAGAGAGAGAGAGAGAGAGAGAGAGAGAGAGAGAGAGAGAGAGAGAGAGAGAGAGGAGACAGACAGACAGACAGAGAGACGGACGGACGGTCGGTCATCTAATGGACAGACGGACGAAGGGACAGACAGACAGATAGATAGACAGACAGACAGACAGACAGATAGACAGACAGACAGACAGACAAACAGAGGGAGGAAGGGGTCTAACGGAGAAAACCGTCTGCAGATATCATTCATCTTCAACCAAGCCTCCAGGCAATGGCACGTGTCCCATTCTTCTTCAGTGCGTACACTTTGATCAACTTACAGAAAAAGAGCACCCAAACACACTAGCCTCTTTCTTTATGTCTGTGAACTCTCTATACGTCCCTCACTTCTCCTACAGAAATACACTCACAATAAACAAAAGCAGAAATACAAAGAAAATATTGAAACAAATTGGTTTACGCTTTTCCTGTTCATTTTTGTTGTCAGTCTAAAAAAAAAATATCATATCCATTCTAAACGAGTTTGCCACCGCTGCATGCATGCAGAATATAGAATGCTGCTACAGGAAACTAATAATAAAACCCTGGATGGCATTAATGGAAAACATTGGGTCGGGGAATGGAGGGGGGGGAAGAGGGTAAAGGAGAAGGAGATGGGACAGAAATAAAAGGAGAGGGTCAATGAGTTCGGGGAAGAGACAGGAAGATACAATTTCAGATTGTTGTTCAGTGACAGGAAGGAAATGAACGGAAAGCCACTTTAGTGTCGGTCTGTTACACGAGAAACCACTCTGTTGTCCACATCTAAGATAACTTGACACTTATTAGCTGCTGCTGAACTGTACAAAAATGAACTCAAGTCACAGCCAAAATGGACCAGTTTGTCCCTCAGATCACACGATTTTCGGCAATTTTAAAAAAAAATCATAAAAAAAATCAACCACTTCATCTAGGGGCATGAAACACACACCATTGCATAGAATAAACAATACATTTATCACAAATGCTTACCTTCAGTGAGGAATCCACATAGTTTACATGATGTAAGTAATCCCAAAATGATACGCATTTCCTGAAAATCAAAAACTGTTTGTGCACACTGTAATCCACTTCTTCATGCTCTTTATCCTCCCACACAAGTTCAGTTACTCTTCTGAGTACTTGGTATGACCTACAGAGAATAGTATATTTATGACAACTGCATAAAACACAAGAATTTGACCACAAAATGCTTGATCCACTCAAAATCGTGTGGTCGTGTTCAAAATCGTGTGATCGCGGGAACTGTGAGTAGGACAATTCAAATCCGTATGAAACTATTACAGAATAGATGAAGAACGGTGTAAGGGAAGCAACTGCAACAAACCTAAGCCGTCATTGAAACGAGATTTCTTACCCTTTAATAAAAGGCGTTATGATTTAAAAATCGTCAAACTCTGTCGGAAGTATGCGTCCGACACGCCTTCAAGAGATGTGAACAGTGTCGGAAACCCGCTTCCGACAAGACTGACAGACGAGAGGAAAAAGAACATGATACCTGTAATTTTCCCCAGAGCTCAAAAAAACTTACCAAGCGAGAAATATTTCGCCATCATCACATTTTCAGTTACATTTTCAGTTTCGGTTTTAGTTTTATGAGAGCCCAGCTGACCATTTAAGGCCTTTTCAGGTTTGCATTATCAAGTTTGGTGACTGAGAGAGAGAGAGAGAGAGAGAGAGAGAGAGAGAGAGAGAGAGAGAGAGAGAGAGAGAGAGAGAGAGAGAGAGAGAGATGGGTTGATAGACATAGATATACAGGCATACATACAAACATGTATATATATATATATATATATATATATATATATATATATATATATATATATATATATATATATATATATATATATATATATATATAATAAAACAATAAATTCCAAGGATAAGTACCGAGCACCATTCCAGCAACTTACAGAGCAGCTAGGTGTTGCAATGACTGCAAGAAATATTGAATTATAAACAAAGCTTGCTCTTATGTCTCAGACTGTAGAAATAAGGGGGTGATAAGCCTTCATATCTGTAGTGGTAGATGATTCTGCCTAATGACAGTATGTGCTTGAGTGGGGGAGTGGGGAATAGTAAATGCTTCTCAAAATGAACCTTCAGCAAGCTTATAAGTCTCCTAAGAGAGACCTAAGGAGACCATCTCCAATGGGGAGAAAGCTCACTAACATATAACTCCTGGTCAGATACCGATATTTCGAAACCTGATTGTTTCTCCTCAGTGACCGCGGAAAGTGGTAATTTAACTCCTCTGCCTTTTCGGTTTTAGAAGAATGCTATACCAGAAAAAGGCTGGTAATGGTGTAAGATAATGGCTGTAAGTTGCTGGAATGGTGCTCGGTACTTATCCTTGGAATTTATTGTTTTATTGTAATTTAGTCCCTTGCGGATTCATTCCAAGAACTGGCCCTCAGCACTTGTGTCTTAAGAGGTTATCTTTTTTATATTTTCTACTTTTCACAAGAAAATGTAGTTTGTTTTGCTCTTTCATGATTTTCTTTTGCTTCTTAGGTGGCACCTCTGGTTGTTTTTTTTTGAAGGTCAACAAACATGCTACGGTATTGCACACCAGCAGCCTTTTTTTCTGGTATAGCATTCTTCTAAAACCGAAAAGGCAGAGGAGTTAAATTACCACTTTCCGCGGTCACTGAGGAGAAACAATCAGGTTTCGAAATATCGGTATCTGACCAGTAGTTATATGTTAGTGAGCTTTCTCCCCATTGGAGATGGTCTCCTGCTTAGGAGACTTATAAGCTTGCTGAAGGTTCATTTTGAGAAGCATTTACTATTCCCCACTCCCCCACTCAAGCACATACTGTCAGTTAGGCAGAATCATCTACCACTGCAGATATGAAGGCTTATCACCCCCTTATTTCTACAATCTGAGACATAAGAGCAAGCTTTGTTTATAATTATATAATTATATATATATATATATATATATATATATAGAGAGAGAGAGAGAGAGAGAGAGAGAGAGAGAGAGAGAGAATACAAACTTACATACGTATGTACGTACATACGCACTTATATATATATATATATATATATATATATATATACATTCATACATACAAACACAAGTTTATACACACATGCATACAAACTTATATGAGGCATGCATGCATACGTATGTACATACACACATACCTAGGTACCTACCTACATACATGCCTTCCTACCTATGTACCAACCTACCTATCTGCCTACCTACTTATCTACCAACCTACCTACTTACCTGCCTCCCTACCTACATGTCTACCTACCTACCAACCTATCTACCTACCTACGGACCTACCTACATATACCTACTTTCCTACCTGTCTACCAACCTACCTGCTTACGTACCTACCTACCTGCCTGCCTGTCTACCTACTTACCAACCTACCTATTTACCTACCTACGTACCTACCGACCTGCCTACCTAACTACCTACATACCTATTTACCCACCTACCAACATGCCTACTTACGTACCTACCTACCTACCAGCCTACTTACGTACTTAAACAGTTACGTACATATTTACATAGATACATACATACATACATACATACATAGGTTGTTCGTCCATCAAGTCGATGAGAACCATTTCATTCATCTTGGGGCTAAGCGGAGGGGGGTGGTAGGTGGGGTGGGTGGGTGTGGTGTGACGATTTGTGGATACGCAGGTGGCCGGTCAAGCGAATGCGTGCACAGAATGTGTGGTGAATGCTTGGACAGGGAATGTGAGAGACCTGCTCTTTGATTGCTGGCGTGGGCTTTCCTTGCCTGTCTCTGTTGTTGCGCTGCAGCTGTCCTCCTTTCTTCACATAAATTGGCAACATGTGGATAGAGCAGTGCCATCTAGCTCAATCCATAGCAGTTTGTTTCCCATGTGTCAGGGTTGATGGTAAACGCTTTTAGGGAAGTTTTGAGAGTGTCCTTGGAGCGTTTCGTTTTTTACTCCATGGGAACGCGCTCCTTGTTGCAGCTCACCGTAGAAGAGTCTCCTAGGTCGAGTCTCTTGTCTGGCATGCGAGCGACATAACCTGCCTTTCGAAGCTGAGACAACATCAGGATGTTGTTGATACTTGGCAAGTCTGCTTGGTCACGTACCTCTGTGTCTGGGATATTGTCCTGCCATTTTATCATTATCAATCTTCTGAGGCATACTGAGTGGAAGTGATTCAGCTTCCTGGTATTCTGCGGTAGGTACACTGGCCACGTTTCACATGCTTAGAGGAGTGTGGGGAGAACAACTGCTCATACACTTACATGCATACATACTTGCATACATGTATATGTATGTATACATGCCTCATCATCGTCGTCATCATTATCACCACCACGACCACGACCACCACCACCACCCACCATCATCATCATCATCATCATCATCAGTATCATAGTAGTAGTAGTAGTAGTAGTAGTAGTAGTAGCAGTAGCAGTGGTAGTAGCAGCAGCAGTCGTAGCAGTAGTGTTGCTATTGTTGTTCTTGTGTTAAGTTATATCATCATCATCATCAGCATCACCATCATCATGATGATGATGATCATCATCATCATCATCATCATCATTATTAAGAACATCTACACAGTTAATCAATTGATTGCCCTATACATTTACAATAAACAAGAACACCACTGGATTCCGAAAGTTATAACAACAGGCAATACACACACACACACACACACACACACACACACACACACACACACACCCTGCAATCACAGTGGAGACATACAACACTGAGAGACAAAGGAGCTGTACATGCACGTGAGACCCATAGTTTGGCACAACAGTTACGGGGTCTGATCGAAGAGTGGCATTTAAGAAATCCTTCCTTCCTTTTATTGTTTACACTCAAATACTGAAACACAGAGTGGTTACAATGCCTAGCCTGCTGAGCATGACGAATGTTTGGCTGCTATAGAGATGCCTGACTGACGGAACATCCATCACGACAACACTACGACCTTTTGACTGACGGGACATCCGTCACAACACTACGACCTTTTGACTGACGGGACATCCGTCACAACACTACGACCTTTTGACTGACGGAACATCCGTCACGACAAACACTACGACCTCCCGTCTGATGGAACATCCGTCACGACAACACACTACGACCTTTTGACTGACGGGACATCCGTCACAACACTACGACCTTTTGACTGACGGAACATCCGTCACGACAACACTACGACCCCGTCTGATGGAACATCCGTCACGACAACACTACGACCTTTTGACTGACGGGACATCCGTCACGACACTACGACCTTTTGACTGACGGGACATCCGTCACGACAACACTACGACCTTTTGACTGACGGAACATCCGTCACGACAACACTACGACCGCTTGACAGACGGAACATCACTGAGAGAAGGGAGTAAGAGGATGTATAGAGAAGAAACAATCACCGAGAGAAGGGACTCGGATGATGTGTAGAGAAGAGACAATCACTGAGAGAGGGGAATCCGATGATGTGTAGAGAAGAAACACTCACTTTGAGAAGGGAATCGGATGATGTGTAGAGAAGAAACACTCACTGTGAGAAGGGACTCGGATGATGTG
>JADBJO010001032.1:240000-245000 GCA_016801955.1 Conus betulinus
TTCCGTATTCGTCTCTCTCTCTCTCTCTCTCTCTCTCTCTCTCTCTCTCTCTCTCTCTCTCTCTCTCTCTCTCTCTCTTCCTCCTCCCCCCCTCTCTCTTTCTGTATTTGATGTGCTTTTTTTTTCTCCATTCCTGAAGCTTTTGTTTCTCTCCCTTTTTCAAAAAGATGTCCGTTCAGTATATTCATTTTCCGTAGTCCTTGACGTCGTCACTGATTCCCCCCCCCCCCCCCCCCCACTGATTCCCCCCCCCCCCCCCCTTTTTTTTTTTTTTTTCGAAAAAGGAAAGTGTGCATACCTGTAAACTTGTACTAGGACAGTGGTCCTTCGAAAAAGGGTCATCCCTGTTGTATGTCCTTCCAAAGGTCATCCCTGTTGTATGTCTTTTTATGTCTGTTGCTGTCAAACGAAAAATTGGTTACACTGGGCATGGATGATTTAGGTATTCTGCATGCACACACACACACACACACACACACACACACACACACACACACACACACACACGCACGCACGCACGCGCGCACACACACACACACGCACGCACGCACGCGCGCGCACACACACACACACACACACACACACACACACACACACACACACACACACACACACACACACACATGGACTAAATCAGTCGTAGCAGAAGACCTATCATGGGCAGGACACGATACAAAAGGAAGCATGATAAGAAAGGAAATGTCTCCATAAAGTCAACCAGAGAACCATCGGAACCTTCAACAGAACCAGATCTATGTGCATCGATTGTTACATCGACTGTGAGATCTGAAGGGGAACAGTGCAGGCAAAACTCCAACGGCCGTACCTTAAAATGTATGGAATGTTTTAGATCTAATTCCCTGGTCACACACTGGACTCCCTAACTACATGTTATGTGTGTTTTTGAAAACTAAACGAAAGTTTATGTGCGAAAATTGTGCATCAGGCTTAATGAGTCCTGAACTGATGAAAGAAAATACAGCAAGAAAGAGGTGAGTCTGATCAACGGGATAGACCTACTTTTAGCGCTTGTTCCGATGTTGGCAACCAGACGAAAAGTGACCTGACGAAAGACATCAGTACAACAACCAAATCAAACACAGCTTCTCAGACAGAACTTGTAAAACGACGAAAGAGAGTCTGATGAACGAAAATGAATGCGTCGATTCTAGATTTTAAAAAGACGATCTCAAAACAAATCAACGAGCTGCATGAAATAGTCCAGAGCGCGAACGTAGCTGCGCGGTCGGCGGCGGACAGCACGACAAACGTCGTCGAGGGCCCCAACATGTGGCATCTGCTGCTGCGGGCGTAGCAGATACCACTCGTCTCGGGACCGTGTCACGGATGAGCAGCGGTGGGAGGCCGACATACTCGGACTTGTCAAGAGCAGGGCTAAAAGGTCTGCAACGAAGGGATCTATGGCATCTGATGACGTTAAAAATGATGACGCGAATAAAAATGACGCTAGGGGGATGGATGAGGGAAAAGAACATTCAGAAAAAAAGACAAAATTAACCCCTTACGTGCTACAAGCAAAGAAAGAAAGAAAAGATCACCAGCAAAAACACGAACTTTCTTCACATTCATTGCAGTCTAGAGGTTCATAGATTTACCCGAAGTTGTTGTATTGCACGACTCGGTGCTAAACGGTATATCCGCTCAAAGACTGGGTGCAGCTTATGGATTGTATATCAAGAAAAAGAAAACGACCACAATTGATCAATGCAAGAAGGCTTTACTGTCTGACTCTATCGGCAATGCAGACGTTTGTGCTTCATGTTGGGGTAAATGATCTCAAAGACACATCTGATCCAAAAGAAAAGGCATCTACTTTCATCAACTTCGTGAAAGAATTACAAAAGCGTTATCCTCAAAGTCGAATTGTTGTTAGCAAGGTCGCCCCAACTAGGATAAAAAAGCTAAACATCAAAAGAGAAATCTTTAATGACGAAATACATTGTAACTTTCCGGTCAAAATAACGTGTCGTTCGTGTCCCACGAAAACATCACCAACAACACTCAGTACATGTGGGACTTAATCCATCCCTCAGAAAGGGGTCTCAGCGTGTTCGCAGGCAACCTTGGTCGTCATCTTCATTACATGTACTGGAGAAAAAAAGACAACCCGGTCATCGCTACAGCTCTCGTCGCCCAGGGATAATCCACCCCGTCCATATCACCAGGGCAGGAGGAACTCTTTCTTACTGCGCATGGAACATCGGGGGGACGAGATTACCTGTACAATTACCGAGCCCAGTGAAAGTCTTCTGTCTACGTATTTCTGTTGGACTGTTATAAGGCTGCCATTTTCATAGTCGCGCATGATTGATTTTATAGTACATTAGTCACTGTCCTGTCCTGTTGATAGATTTTAGGTATTGCCACACTGAATTTCAGTTTTTGGTGTTTGCAAAGTGTCTATTTTCATTTTAATAGGCTATTACTGTGCTTGCTTTTTATTGCAGTTTTTCTTCTGTTTCTTTATTATTATTCTTTATATAACTTTTTGATGGAAAAAAAAAGACAAATATTAGTATCCTACAATGGAATTGCCGTTCAATCACTACCAATATAATATACCTTCAACAACATCTTGAGAACAACACTTATATGGTCATCATCCTTCAATCTCTAAATGTGACAAAGAAGGACTTGCCACGATTGGACCATTTCTTCTATCCACCAGTGTGCCAAGAAAGTGATTGTGCTGCGAAAAATTTCTGTGGCCATTTATATTAATGACCAATTATTTTACCATCCAATCCAGTCGCCTGTACCAAAGGACACACAACAAACTTGTATTCTTTGTGCAGCGCGTGTCCGATTTGACAAATCGTTAGTTTTGAATATCGTTTCGGTGTATTCCCCAAAGGTATTATTGATTGCAATTCTGACTGGCTACGTTCGTTAAAATACTACAAATGATAAATGGTTAATAGCAGGGGACTTTAATGAACATGCTCCCTTTTGGGATCTATCTTGCGTCAAAGTAACCTCTAATCGCTTGGTTGAGAATATTTCAGATTCTCCACTTTTTCTTTTAAATGACGGAAGTGTCACAAGACTGCCTGATGTTCCCAGCCACAAACCATCGGCAATCGATCTGACCCTAATCTCTCCAAAGTTAGTTCCTAGCTGCAAGTGGCAATTACACGATAACACTTTGGGAAGTGATCATATTCCTATTATTCTTACTTTTAGAGGATTTGAAGTTAAGCACAATGATGTAAAGGATAAAATTCCAAAATTTGATTATAAACGAGCTGACTGGGGGCCAAATTTGAATCTGTTCTAAGGTCTTACGATGTCAGTTCTTTTGATAAATCAGACATTGAATCTATGTATTCTCATTTTACAGAGGCAGTTTTAAATGCTGCAGGCAAAGCAATTCCTAAAAAATTAATGTGTCAAACTCTTCGAAACACGTTGGTAAAGTATGGTGGACAGATTCGTGTAAAAATGCTGTAGACAAAAAACAAGAACACCTTTAAATTGTATGCTAAAGTTAAAAAAAAAGTGAAAGGCAGTGTTCCTGTCAAATCTGCTAAAAACCAAAGAAACAGAGTTATAGAAAGTGCTAAAAGCAACTATTGGTCAACGTTTTGTTTTAATGAAATAAGTGACCATAAAGATAAAAGTAAAATTTGGAAAAAGATCCATGAAATGAAAAATGGGATTCATCTACCAGAGTATCCAATTATCTAGGATGACGAACAATTTCCTTCAGAATATCAAAAAAAGCTGAGGCATTTGCTGACACCTTTGTAAAGAATAGCTCTTACAATAGTCTATCAGACAAATGCAGAACTTTGAGGCAAAAAAAAATCACAATCACAAAATGACATATACAATGACCATGAGAAAAAAAATAATTATCACTACTTGAATGCTGAAATTACTTTCCAAGAATTACTATCTGCTATCAGTTCATTACCTAAGACCAAGAAAACTTCTGTTGGTCTGGATGCCATTTCCAATGAGTTGATAAAAACATCTTCCAGAAAACTTTTTGTTGTTTTTACACGGAATTATTAGTAAATGCTGGATTGAAGGTAACATCCCATCCATATGGAGAGATTCAATTATAGTCCCTATTTTAAAGCAGGCAAACCAGTACACGATGTAAATAGTTATAGACCTATCTCTCTGACGTCTCATGTATGCAAATTAATGGAGCAAATTGTTTTAAATCGATTGTCTTATCATTTGCGAAAAACATGGGATTATCCCTGTAAACCAAGGAGGGTTTAGAAAAGGCAGATCAACCATTGATCATTTAGTGAAATTAACAACTCAAATCAAACAACAATTTGCCAAAAGACAAAATGTTCTTGCCACATTCTTTGATATAAATAAGGCATACGATCAGGTTTGGCATGAACGATTACTATACAAGTTAAAAACGGTAGGGCTTTCTGGTCATATCTATGACTATGTCAAAACATTCTTGGCCAACAGAAGTATCCAAACAAGAATTGGTCACATTTATTCCTCTAAGAGATTTCTTGATATGGGTATCCCTCAAGGCTCTGTTATTGCTCCTATTCTATTAATATCCTAACTTACGATTTACCAATATCTATCTCCAAAAAAAGTAACTTCATTCAGTATGCTGATGATATCTGTTTGTGGATGAATGTTACTTTAAAAAAAAAAAAACATCAAAAAGGTCTATATAAATTTTTGTAAAAAAGAGCATATCAATATGATCTAGATAATATTGCTATGTATATGTCTGAAAATGGTTTTAAGCTTATCACCTCAAAAATCTCAAATGATGCTATTCTATTCGATGCAAGTGGATATGTTCACATGCTCCAGAATTCAAAGTTAACAACACCACACTTAAATACGCTTCAAATATTAAATTTCTTGGTTTACATAACGTCTAAGCTCTCTTGGAACCTGCATTTAGAACATGCTGTAAATCAAGCAAGAAAGTCATTGAACCTTCTAAAAGTCATAAGCAAACAAAGCTGGGGTCAAGACACAAATAC
>JADBJO010001032.1:252500-262500 GCA_016801955.1 Conus betulinus
AGTAAATCACGATATATTCTGTGAGGTTTGTCAGCAGGCCGCCACTTTTCACAATTCGCTCCATAGAACTCATTGATCCCAGCATGTTCTTGCACAGAACTGGGTTCAAAATAACTGAGAAAAAGAAAACTTAAAAAAAAAAAATTAAATTCGTTTTAATCACCGTACAAAAACATACCGTATATGGTAACCATCTTGTTTTAAAAACATGTCCATTCCAATTTATATCTGCATTGTATTTTTCGATTTTTATAACGTGAAAGTAGGTATCTTTGGAAAGAGACTATATCAGGAAGACAATGGTCACATTTGGTGCCATGGGGCTGTGACATTCTTCGTGACATAGACGGGGGGTGCCATGGGACATGGCATCTTGACGCAGGGGGTAGGTGGTGCCCTTTCCAGGGTGGAAGGCCATGTCCCAGCTGTCTTCCATTGTTCAAGGCGTTCGGTCTTTTGTTGCGGCTGAAGCTGTCATGACTTGCAGTCGTAGGCAATAGCAGTGTCATCGGCAGACTAACGTGCTGGTGAGGTGGTAGTAGTTTGTTTGTTCGTTTGTGTGTTTGTTTGTTGTTGTAGTTGTTGGCTATGAAGAGTCCTGGGTCAGTTAGGGACCCCTGTGGGACTCCTAAACGTGCATACATCAGGTCTGATGCTCCTCCTGTTATCATTACCACCTGCCTTCTGTCTTGTGAATGGGATGAGGAGTGCTCACGCCAAGTCAGGTATAAACACAGAGCACTGTCGACATTGCTAGCACTGCAATACTGATGTACTGGTCCAATCATGCAGTTTTTACCCACAGTTTCGAATCAAGCAGCAGCAATGATGTAGGCTTTTGATTGCTCATAGGATCACGTGGACATCCTTTGCTCTGTTTAACGCGCGTCTCTTTCCCCGTGACTGCTGGATTTAAGATACGATAATCCTCTGTAGAAACAGTTTGAAATGAAAAATGAATTAAATCGAAATTTTGTGAATGTTTTGGTCCTTAAATAACATCTTTCGGTGTCATACAGATGGGAAATATGTCAAGCGGATATGTAACATAAAGAACGCTTCAACAAACATATCTTGACAATATAAGGGCAACCAGTCAAATGCCTCTTCACCAGATGACGATGCATGCATAATCTATTCAATTACATCGTGTGAGTGCAATTCAATGTTTTGACATGGGAGTTTAACTCTACAAGGGGAACTGTGATACGTGAGCATGTTTCCATGGAGATACAGGGGTTAAGGCAGAGCCAACAACACAGTAGTCTGCCCACTTACCCTCCCCCATCCCAATCTCTCCCATTCATCCCAACACGTTTGACTTCCCGTTCCTCCCATAGCATCATCGCTTTATTCCCCTTGTTCTTTCCTTTGACTTTTGTATTTCCCTAGATCATCTCAAACAAAAATTGTGCAGAATTGTCCTAGCCTCAGGTCATAGGATACAAACCTTCTCAACATTTCGTTGACTGGATAAAAGAGATTTTGACTCTAATTTGCTGCAATGTCTAATTTACAGATTGTGCTTTATGTAATACAATGTGTTGCTTAACAATTAATGATAACTAATGACAAAACTGATTTCCGAAATCAGCGGTAGCCGCAAAACAGTTTGATCCATAAAAAAATACTAAAACTGAGTTCACATGGTTTCAGAGAGAAAAAAAACGTTAAGAAAAGAGGAAAGAACGAGGTGAGAAAGGGTGGGAGTGGGGACGCGTACTGATGAACACAAAGAAGAAGAAGAAGAAGAAGAAGAAGAAGAAGAAGAAGAAAAAGAAGAAGAAGAACAAGAAGAAGAAGAACAAGAAGAAAGAAGAAAGAGACAGTGGTGATGAAGGAAGTAGGAAAAGGAGGAGAAAGAAAAGAAGAAAAAGAAACAAAGAAACAAAGAAATGTATAAAGAAATGTCATCGAAATGCATTGGACTCAGAGCGGTTTTACGCACAACCAAGCAGAACTGGCAACGGACCAACCCTTTCCAAAGAATTCGATTGTTCCCTTATTTCTTTGCAACAAGAGAGAGAGAGAGAGAGAGAGAGAGAGAGAGAGAGAGAGAGAGAGAGAGAGAGAGAGAGAGAGAGAGAGAGAGAGAAAGAGAGCTGTGATAAAAAAGCAACTTTCAGCTCAAAGCATTCTAGCGGAATCGCATTCACAACATTCCATGATCGATGTCCGTTCGTGTTCGTTTGGGGGAAAGGCTTTAGGAATTCCAGGCTTGTTCTTGTTCTTGTTCTTGTCCTTGTCCTCCTCCTCCTCCTCCTCCTCCTCCTTCTTCTTCTTTCTTTCTTTCTTTCTTTCTTTCTCCCTCCTCCGTATCATTTTCACATGCATTACGTCTTTCTGATGTGTGTCTGTGCTACTTTTCTATATTTTTTGTCCTCCATTATTGTCCTCTGTGTTCTAAGACTAACTAATTCTCTCTTTCCTTTTGCATTTCCCTTCTTTTTTTCCTCTAAGCATTTTATGCCTTTCTCTTTTCTCTCTGTCCAAACCATCATTCTCTATTTAACCTTCTCTCCGGTGTGCCTTTTGTTTATATTACGTCATTCGTGTCGCGCATTTCTTTCTATACGCCTCAATCTCTCTCTCTCTCTCTCTCTCTCTCTCTCTCTGTGTCTCTCTGTCTCTGTCTCTCTCTCTCTCTCTCTCTCTCTCTCTCTCTCTCTCTCTCTCTCTCTCTCTCTCAGTCGGAACTGTGAAATCGGGTAGGCAGCATCGAGAACTGTAAATAAAATCCACTCGTTGAATATTTCTGTAATTCATTGAGAATTTTGCTTTTACATCACAGCCTCTAGGAAATGTCTGGATTTTTTTTCTCGCTTTCTCTTAGACAATTTCATGAGAACACATCTGAAAATTTGACCAACCGTTTATGGACAAACTTTAACTCTGGCTCTGATCGTGTTTTCGAAAAAGGACATAAAAGATTTGGAGGAAATGAAAATGTACGGAAAAAGGGAATAAAGCAAAAAAAGAAAGGAAATGATAAAAGGGAAGAAATTAAATACCTGAAAATTACTGTATCTTAGCATTAGACAGACTCATCTCTCTGTGAAATAACAAATTAATGAACAGTCAACTCGAACATAAACAACAACAAATCAACAAATAACAAAACAACAACAACAAAAAAGCAATTCAGTATGAAAACGGCAGATACCACTGCTGAACGGGACATGAAAACAAACAAGACACTCAGCCTTCTTTTTCTCAGCGACAGCAGCAGAAATCCCCTGAACAACAAACTGACACTGTCTACACTGAAAAACAAAATGGTCCAAACCAATCTTGCCTGACACGGCGCTGCCTCGCACTTAAGCTGCAGAGTAAAAATGCCACTGGTTCTTTCTACCAATCAAAGCACGTTACTATCTTTACAATGGGGAAACGTGATGACTCAACATGATCAGGACAGACTTTCTGTTTGGCCTCTAACCAATTAAGACAGCTGGGGCTACAACAAGATGAACCTGTGTGTGGCTGGGTATGAGCGAGCTGGATTGAGCGGCAAGGAGATAATGGCAGTGATGGCACATAGAAGATGGGACAGCGACATGGATACATAAATGAAGAGAGAAAGAAAAGAAAAGAACCCAAAAAAGGAAGAAAGATAGAAAAGAAAGTGAGAAAAGAGAGAAGGAAAACAGAGAGATAGAAAGAGAGCGTGAAAGAAAGAAAAGAAAGAAAGGAAGAAAGGAAAAGAACACAAAGAAAGGAAGGAAGAAAGAAAGAAAGAAAGAACGAGCAGAAGAAAGGAGAGAAAGAAGGAAAGGAGGAGAAAGAAAGGAAAAAGAATGAGAGAGAGAGAGAGAGAGAGAGAGAGAGAGAGAGAGAGAAGAGAGAGAGAGAGAGAGAGAGAGAGAGAGAATCAAGCAAGACAAATAATAATAATAATAATAATAATAATAATAATAATAAAAATGACAATAATATGGGCAGGGTATGAATATGAGTGAGACTGACTCACGCCTCCAAAAGGACAAATGTAAACCGTCAGGACAAGAGCCGCCATCTCAAACCTCCAGTGACGTCACAAAATCCCCCCCCCCCCCCCCCCCCCCCCCCCCCCCCCCCCCCTTTCCCCATCTCTCCCTCTCGACCTTAACCCGAAGACTACTATCTGCACCCCTCTGGAACAAGACAAGGACATGCAAACAGGCAGACAATCTGCCAGACAGGGTATTACCCTGGCAGCGTCGTATCTTGGGTGCGCCAGTCAAATGAAATCCCTGGTGGGGGTTATAGGATTTGTGTGGTAGCGATGACCTGATCACGCGCAAGCGGGGGAAAAAAACTATGAATATTCATACCGAGTGCAGTGCATACTGTATTGCTCAGTCTTTATCAGGGAGGGATGGAACCTTGAGATTCTGCACTGACGTGGTGGGATCAGTTGAGGAAGGAAGGAATGGCAGATGCTGTTGTTGAACAGGGACATAGACATGAGCTGCATGGTGATGAGATCAGAGGGAAGAAAACCAGTCAGTGCTGTTTCAGAGTGATAGGAGAACAAGGGGCTGTTGTATAATGACACCAGCTGGAAGAGAAGCATTTTCAGGTTGAGCTAACCACACATCAACTGCTTGTTAACGTGCGTTAGGGCAACAAGGTTCGAGAGTTTGGATGGTTGTCTTATTGAGCGATCAGACACTGTTTATCAAGTTGTACAGTTAGCAGTTCTGAAATTGAATCCAATAAATGTGAATATCACAGACAGACAGACAGACACACAGACACAGAGAGAGACAGAGGGACAGATAGATGGACAGAATGTGTATGTGTATGTGTTCCAGACCACATATATCAGATTCAAACACAACACACAGCTGTCACATTTACGGCGGAGCAACATCAACAACACACAGCTGACATTTACGGCGGGCAACATCAAATCCCAGTGGACCAGGAATGGAGGAACGTTGGTTATCATCCTGAATTCTCTCAAGGCCACAGCATTTGTCAAATGTTGGCAACGCCAGCATCATATATCTTGCTAGACTGCCAAACCTACCCCTGCAATTTCTTGCTTATATTGATTGTGCACAAAACAATAAAATATATGTATTCCTGCCAGTTTTTTTTTTTGACGTTTCATGCTCTGCACCCACCTCAGAGGCATTACATCCACCTCAGAGAGATTACACCCACCTCAGAGACATCACACCTACTTCAGTGAGATTACACCCACCTAAGAGACATAACACCCACCTCAGAGGCATTACACCCACCTCAGAGACATTACTCCCACGTCAGAGGCATTACACCCACCTCAGAGACATTACACCCACCTCAGAGGCATTACACCCCCTCAGAGGCATTACACCCACCTCAGAGGCATTACACCCACCTCAGAGACATTACACCACACCTCAGAGACATTACACACCACCTCAGAGACATACATCCACATGAGAGGCATTACACTCACCTCAGAGGCATTACACCCATCTCAGAGACATTACACCCACCTCAGAGACATTACACCCACCTCAGAGGCATTACACCTACCTCAGAGGGCATTACACCCACATGAGAGGCATTACACCCACCTCAGAGACATTACACCCACCTCAGAGACATTACACCCACCTCAGAGACATTACACCACACCTCAGAGACATTACACCACCTCAGAGACATTACACACACACCTCAGAGACATTACACCACCTCAGAGACATTACACCCACCTCAGAGACATTACACCACACCTCAGAGACATTACACCCACATGAGAGGCATTACACCCACCTCAGAGACATTACGCCTACCTCAGAGACATTACACCCACCTCAGAGAGATTACACCCACATGAGAGGCATTACACCCACACTCAGAGAGATTACACCCACTTCAGAGACATTACACCCACCTCAGAGACATTACACCCACCTCAGAGACATTACACCACGCCTCTCTTTCTGCCCCCCCCCCCCCCCCCCCCTTGATTCATGCCACCACAGTCTTGACACTGCAGCAGCCCACAGGGACCAGTCCATATCAAAGCATTATGAGGAGACCCACCAGATGAGACACTGCAATGCTGCCAAGTCATTTTGATGGTGTTCGTTGCTGCCTGTTCCGGTGCAGGGTACGCAAGCCATTGTAGACTACACCCTTTGCTCACAACAGCAATTAGCAAATCACTGAGCTGGCGTTAATCAGCAACCTCATCCTGAGGGTTCAGTCGTGTGCCTCGTGTCCACTTCTCTGTAGTGTTCGTTCTAGACACAGTCTGCCTTTGATCATCTCGGCTCGTGTTCTCCCTTGCCCCTTAAGGCAGTACTGGAGGGAGGGAGGGAGTGAAGGCAGGCCACTGCCCCCCCCCCCCCCCCCCCCCCCCCCCCAAGCAGGTCTGCGGGGTCTGACAGCTGCAAGAGGTTTTGTTCTGCTGGGAAATGCCTGTACAGAGCTGACTGCAACAGCCGAGAGAATCTGTCTGACGCATTTGTGATTGACCTTGTAACAAATCTCCTAAGAACTGCTGTCGGCGTCCACATCTTATTCACATCTGACTAACGCGTGTAGTCTTGTCTCCTGGACTTTCCCTCCCAGACCCGCTAGCAATTTCCACGTCTGGATAACATCAGACTAACGCATGTCATATTGCCCCCTGGCGTTTCTCCTCAGACCTGCTGTCTGTGTCTCCATCCTGTTCTTACACCAAGGGATGGACATGATCAGAGCGGTATGCTGTTTGACCTTGATCTCACAGAACTGGTTCACCGGGTGGCGTGACATCTTCTCAAGGCAGAGATCTCCGACCTAGTGAGGGTCTTCATACGTTTTAACAATGATGGATGATTCGTTTCAGAATCTGGCGTTCACTTTATGAATTGAATTCAAAAGAGGAGAATGAGTTCTCCTTACCAAAAACATACAGAAACGATCAATCGCGATTGAACGAGAGCTGTTCCAAGCTTCGATAGGGAACGACAGCTGTTCCAAGCTTCAATAAATATAGCTTGCGTACAGAGCAGTGCCTCTGTGATAGTAAACGTGTTTACCACTTTATGAAAGTCCTGGTGGATCAGGTATATCTGATATCCAGAGTCTAGCCCGTCACACAGACAAGCCTGGGTGGCAGGATCATAGATACATACATACAGAGAGAGAGAGAGAGAGAGAGAGAGAGAGAGAGAGAGAGAGAGAGAGAGAGAGAGCGAGAGCGAGAGAGAGAGAGATGCGGACGCGGACGCGGATAATTTATTCAAAAAGGCCATAGCCCCTCTTGAAGGGGGGTATATGCATGCAATGCATGAATTCAAGAATCATACACGTAATGCAAGTAAAAGGAGAACAAAATCACATGAATACAAGAAATCAAACATTCAACGCAAAGGAAAGGAGAACGATATCAATCACGCACAGCAAATAGAGCGGATTTTGAACGCCTTATACAAATAGATGGCAAATTGTCTGATAACATCTTCGTGGGCAGAAGTGACCAGTAAGATAAGCCTAAATACAGAAGGGTGTCTATGATATTTTGATGGGATGAACTGGCTTCTAAGTGTTTCCAAGGCGGGACAGCAAAACACAAAATGAACCTCGTTTTCACGAGCCTCTTTACACAAAGGACAAACAAGTTCGATCTCGGTACACTCTTTACGATAACGATATCGATGAACATTAATATCAGACACTCCAAATCTAAATCTTGTCATTATGTACTTTAAATGGCAATCCATTTGTATAGACAAGTAGGTTGTGATGCGATGTAGTGGATTGAAGTGTCTGTATAAATCAAATCTATTACTATCTTGAATGTGAGCATTCCAGTCTTGCCATCTACAATCGATAAGTCTGATACGAAGCATTTTCAAAAATGCAGTCTTGTTCCGACACACTGGTTAACCCAGGCATATACCAGCGTAATTCATATAATCTCATTCTGACTTTTGTCACCCAGTTCACCTTTCCCCTCATATCTAAATCAAATAACATATTACAGGCTTTCTTCGTAACTTAACCAATAACCTATATATCTTATAACAGAATTTAAATAAGTTGGATATCTACTTGTTTCGCCATAAATCAATCGTTTGGTGTCTGCACAGACACACCTAGAAATTTTTTCAGGGCAAATAATGGACTTTTTCACAGTGTAGCGCAGCATTTTCTAAGCCCCATAATTCAGCGCCATACTGTGCAATAGGTTGGATTTGAGAATCAAATAGTTTGATGAATACATGAAAAGATTTACTTCCTAACGTAGATAACCTTTGCATAATACACAACAAAGCATGTTTAGCTCTGCTCGAAAGATCTTTACACGCGGCAGAAAAACTTAGCCGTGTTGAAAAATAAATTCAGAGAGAGAGAGAGAGGCTCGTGGCTATGGCATCCATGCAGCATTTATCATTTCTTTTAGAGGAGAAAAGAAAGGACAAAACAACACGCCAACATCTCATGGCCAATGATTAAAGTTGACAAGCAAGCCATGGAAGGCATGCAGACTCTCCCCATCCCGCCCCTCACCACTCCCAAAGGAGGTCAGTGTCAACCAGATCCACGTCGGTCAAACGATGTGTGTGGCTCGTAACGTGAAATGATTCCCCCCTGGATAGCCTATCAAATGTTGCCGTGACACTCGCCCAGTATAGACAACAATGCTCACAACCTCAATTTGGCAGACAAACAACATTTTATATGGCTTATGTGTCTGTGCCCTATCGATTTGAATAGCAACGGCTTTCACGACAAAAATGGAAAGAAAACAAGAACGAGAAATTACTTTGAAAATTACTGTAATGGAGTATCAGATGGACTCATTTTGTTGGGAAACATAACAAGTAAACTCATACAAAGTCAACATAAACAGACAACGTTGCTAGAAAATGCACACACACACACACACACACACACACACACACACACACACACACACACACACACACACACACACACACACACATCAAAGCATTAAGTGGGGCAAGCTTTATGTACTGTACAAAACAGACAAGTAAATGTTCATATTATCTCTTCTTCAGACGTATCAAACAATAAAGAACAATGCTTAGAAAGCATTTCCCAGAGAGCAATAAAATAAAACCTTACAAATAAAACAGCAAATAAAATATAAGTCCAAACACACACACACACACACACACACACACACACACACACACACACACACACACACACACACACACACACACAGCGTGCACACGCAAACACGTATGAGTTCGCGCGCGCTCGCACACACACACACACACACACACACACACACACACACACACACACACACACACACACAGAGATGTAACCACACACACACACAAACACACATGTATAAACACACACACACACACACACACACACACACACACACACACACACACACACACACACACACACACACACACACACACACACACACACACACACACACACACACACACACACTTTGACAATCTTCCTGTGCATTGCACTTCAAACAAGACACTCAGCCTTCAACAAATTCCACAGCTACAGTAGAAATCCCATAGACAGCAAAGGAACTCACACTTTTCCTTCCTGGTTACAAGACAAAGGGATATAAATGTCCAGACAATTCCTAATAATTCTGCACGTCTATCTCGTTTGTGTCTGGTTGAAATGATGTCACTTTGCTTCACTGAGGGGTCGTCTGAGTGCTAGTGGCACAACCACCAATATTCCTGTTAAATGGAAACCGTTTTGTCTCTTGAGATGTTCGCCAGCACAATGGAGACAAATATATTCCAACGACCCTTTGCTACCCATTGCAGAAATAGTGGCACAAATCAGCACACCAAGTGCCCCCCAATACACACATTAATACCAACCAACGAAAATGACAGAGATGAAAAAGTGAAAACTTTAAACAATCAAGGGTTTTATGTAAATTCTTTTCTTTTCCAATCCTCTCCATCTTCATTTGGGACCAGGTACGTGTTATTTTTAAAAAACAAGTCACACAGAAATCCTCCTCATTATGTTCATTTATTGTTTCGTTATGCACCCATGACAGTAG
>JADBJO010001032.1:270000-280000 GCA_016801955.1 Conus betulinus
CACTAAAGGTATTTAACATATTCCCTGATGCCCTACACAGAATGTCAATACTGAAGGCATCGAACAGATTCCGTGATTCCCTGCACAGAATGTCAATGCTAAGTATATTGAACAGAATGTCAATATTAAGTATATTGAACAGATTCCCTGCTTCTCGCAAGACACAGAATGTCAATACTAAAGGTATTGAACAGATCCCATTATTCCCTGCACAAAATGTCAATATTAAGTATATTAAACAGATTCCCCAATTCCCTGCACAGAATGTCAATACTAAGTATAATATTATATTATTATATTATATTATTGAACAGATACCCTGGTTCCAGCACGACACAGAAGGATCAGAAGTGTCTTGTTCAATGTTCTTAGGATGGTGTGTCGGAAGATCAATGGATAGAAGCCTTACGTTTCTCACCCACATCTGCTCATTCTTTTTCTGTGCCATCTGCCAGCTCTCCTGGAAACACCACTGTTCCTCTGTTTCTGCGTGTGTGACGTTGCTTTTTACTTTGCTCAGAATTACTGTAATGAATCAATAGATGTTCAAAACATGTACGGCCTTGTACTTAGCCTTGGGCTGGAGTTGTAAGAAGGAGCTGGAATGATTTTGGCAGACAAGTCATTCATACACTGGAAGTGATGCCGGAAATTTCAAATGGTGGAGTGAGTTGAATGCTATCTGGATCGTAGCCAAAGTTGTTCTGTTCTCTGATCGCTGGGAATTGTACGGCTGTTCGTCGTGTTGGAATTTTGGATTTGTGGCTGGAAAAAATTCTCTCTCTCTCTCTCTCTCTCTCTCTCTCTCTCTCTCTCTCTCTCTCTCTCTCTCTCTCTCTCTGGCATTAGGACATTCATATTCATTAGATTTGATTTTAGAACTATTTTATCTCGATCAATGTACAGTAATAGGTAATACAGTGTCTCAACTATTTCCACCTTCTTTCATCTTTCTCACACTTTTGCACTTCAGCAACCAATGACTGTTTTTGCTCTGTCAACACTTCAAACACGTCTTCCTACCAACAGACTGAAGGGTTAACACACGACATAAGTCTTCATGATTCCATGGGCTGCACGTGGCCACATCTTCAATACAACACATCCTGCGATCCCAGAGGAAATGTATTTGACTGGCACACCGATGACGTGATCTGTCGGAGTAGCATCATGTAGGCAAAATGTCTGGATGTTTACATGTTGTTGTCTCGTTCAAATTTTATAGCAACATTTGATTGGCTATCTACGGGGAGCCCATTTCCTGTCATGAGTGACACACATCGCTTGACTGGCCTGGATCTCGTTGACACTGACCTCCTTTGGGAGTGGTCAGGGATGGGATTGGAACAGTCTGCATGCCTTACATTGTTTGCTTATCAACTTTAATGATTGGCCATGAGATGTTTGCATGTTGGTTCTTTCTTTCTTTTTCCTCTTTAAGAACAAAGCATGAGTGCTGCGTGGATGCCATAGCCCTCTCTCTCTCTCTCTCTCTCTCTCTCTCTCTCTCTCTCTCTCTCTGCCTTCGGGATTTTTAGTCATTAGGTTCTATTTTAGAACTCTTTTTACCGGCTATTCATAATACGATAAAAAGTGTGTGTCACCTATTCCCCCATGCCTTTACCTTCATCTTCCAATTGCACGTCTGCATCCACTGATTGTTTTCATTCTGTCACCATTTGAAATATTTCTTCCTACCCTCGTTATCATTCTGTTCTATTCACCCATCTTTCAAGACCAGCATCTACAATGCCTTCATTCCTTTCTGTAACTTACAAAGTCAGTACAGGATCACAAGGTCCCATTCCTGCATGGTAAGGAGTGAACAAACCGTACGGTTAGCACTCGATATCAATATTCATGGTTCTACGGGTTGCACGTGGTCATATCTTCCTTAGCACAATCCTGTAAACTCAAAGGGAATCTATCTGATAGGCGCACCGTAGATAATTATGATCATGACCCCATGTCTGTCAAATGTCTGGGTGTTTGCATGCCATTGTCTAGTTGCCGGGGAAGATGAAGAACAGTATTCAGGTCGTGGTCTGGGTTATATCTGACATCGCTGAAGTTTAAGGGCAGACAGCTGTACTTTTTGCATTTGTACTTGGGAAGCGCGAATTAGTACTGTTCACATTCACACTGTGCTCACTCTATCTTCTTCTTCTTCCTTTGGAGCTTTCTTACTATTGAAGATTGCATGGCAAGTGTTCTGTCGTCAACTAGGCCCGAGAAATACGAACATCTACAATGTTACTCATAAAAAAGTGCAACACTCAGAAAGACATCCCTAAAGTTGATGAATGTCGACTTCGTTATTCCAGTCTTCCTATTAATCCCATAGCTCATTCAACTCATGCTGGGACAAACAAAGACAACATGTATCTGGTCCGAATTGAAGACACAGTGGATTCAAGGTGAAATGAAATCACATGAGAAGGTTGACTGTTAAACTTTTTGTTTTTCATCTCTGTCGGTTTCATTTTGTTGATATTAATGTAAAAGACAGGACACGTGATGTGGCAATTTCTGCCAACGTTTTTTTTTTTTTTTTTTTTTTTGTAATTGGTAGGAAAGGTCGTTAGAATTTGTTTGTTGTCTTCCACTGTGCTGTTGAAACTAAACATGACCGAACGGTTTCCATTTGATAAGAATAGTGATGTAGTGCCTGCTGCTCTCAGACTCCTCAGTGAAGTACTGTGACAGCACATCGATCAGGTACAAACGAGACAGACAGGCAGAATTATTAGGACAGATGGCCCCAAGTCGTCTGGACAGTTAAGTTATGTCTCTTCATTTTGTAGGGAAAAGTGTGAGTTCGTGTCTTGTCTATGGAATTCCTATTGTAGCTATGGAATTTGTCAAAGGCTGCGTGTCTGGTTGGAAGTGTACTGCTCAGGAAGATTCTGTGTGTGTGTGTGTGTGTGTGTGTGTGTGTGTGTGTGTGTGTGTGTGTGTGTGTGTGTGTGTGCGCGTGCGTGCGTATGTGTGTGTGTGTGTGTGTGTGTGTGTGTGTGTGTGTGTGTGTGTGTGTGTGTGTGTGTGTGTGTGTGTGTGTGCGTGCGTGCGCGTGTGCGTGCGTGGGTGCGTGCGTGTGTGTGTGTGTGTGTGTGTGTGTGTGTGTGTGTGTGTGTGTGTGTGTGTGTGTGTGTGTGTCTGTGTGTGCATGTGTGTGTGTGTGTGCGTGTGTGTGTGTGTGTGTGTGTGTGTGTGTGTATGTGCTTGCCAGCTCTGTGTGTGTGTGTGTGTGTGTGTGTGTGTGTGTGTGTGTGTGTGTGTGTGTGTGTGCTTGCCAGCAACAATGCAGTCTGTATCATTTTATTTTTTGTTTGTCTGTGCATGTTGGCTTGCAATAACTTTTCTTATCTTTCCCAACTAGATGAGTCTATCTCATACTCCAATACAGTAATTTTCAATGTAATTTCTCGTTCTTGTTTTCTTTCCATGTTTGTTGTGAAAGCCGTTTCTATACAAATCGAAAAGGCACAGACACATAAGACATAAAAAGTGTTGTTTGTCTGCCAAAAAGTGATGTTGTGAACATTGTTGTCTCTATTGAGCGAGTGTTACGGCAACATTTGATTGGCCATCCAGGGGGAATTCATTTCACGTTACGAGCCACACACATCGTTTGACCGACGTGGATCTGGTTCACACTGACCTCCTTTGGGAGTGGTGAGGGATGGGATGGAGACAGTCCGCATGCCATACATTGTTTATTTGTCAACTTTAATAATTGTCCATGAGATGTTGGCGTGTTGTTTCTTTCTTTCTGTTCTCTTTAAAAAAAAAAAAACAACAACTGCAGCATGGAGGCCATATCCACGAGCTTCTCTCTGTCTCTCTGTCTGTCTCTCCGTCACTCTGTCTATATCTGTCTGCCCCACCCCCCTCTCTCTCTCTCTCTCTCTCTCTCTTTGACTGCCTATCAGTCTCTTTGTCCCTGCCTTTGTCTTTCTCTCTCTCTGTCTCTGTTCTTGTTTTCTGCCTCTCTCTGTCTCTGTCTCTGTCTCTGTCTCTCTCTTTCTCTCTCGACTTGGCATCAGTGATTTGAATGTCAATCAACGATATGCACTAAACCCCAAAACCGGTCCATTCTGTAGTCAAATCAAGGACGAAATACATTTCTTTTATTGTTTTGTCCATCCTATAAAGACTTAAGAGATAAACACATTTTGCCTCACACTAGAAATGTCCATCAACATCATTGCTTCTTTTACTGCAAAATGACAAGAGATTTGTAACTCGCTCTGTAGCTATGTTCATTTTATAAGCACTAAAACGAAGAGAAAACTGTTACCAGCTAAGACACGATGCCAGAGTAATTTCAGGAAGAACATTTTGTTATGCAAATATTTTCTTTCATCATTTTCAGTATATGCGCCGAGCGCGTGTGTGTTCTACATTTGTTCTTGACCTCATTGCAGACAGGCGCAGGTAACTGAATGGACGTGGTGAGCCATCGGAAAGAGAGATGCTCACTCAGGCTGGTTCAGCGATTCACCAGTCACTTGGGAGCACCGGGTGTAGTAGTGGTGTCCTACGCATACGGGGTCAGAAACAGGAATGAGAGGACACCACCGCAAAGATCTGGCAACTGTGGAGTGTCTCCTCTGGTGGGTTACCTCATGACGCCTTCATTTTGGCTGGTCCCTGTGGACTGTCGGTAATGAAGCTGTGGTGGCATGGGTCTATGGAAGCCAGAATGAAGAGAGTGGGGTAATGCCAGAATGAAGAGAGTGGGGTAATGCCAGAATGAAGAGAGTGGGTAATGCCAGAATGAAGAGAGTGGGGTAATGCCAGAATGGAGAGTGGGGTAATGCCAGAATGAAGAGAGTGGGTAATGCCAGAATGAAGAGAGTGGGGTAATGCCAGAATGAAGAGAGTGGGTAATGTCAGAATGAAGAGAGTGGGGTAATGCCAGAATGGAGAGAGTGGTAATGCCAGAATGGAGAGAGTGGGGTAATGTAATGCCAGAATGGTGAGAGTGGGGTAATGCCAGAATGAAGAGTGGGGTAATGTCAGAATAGAGAGTGTGGGGTAATGCCAGAATGAAGTGGGGGGGGGGGGGGGGGATAATGCCAGAATAAAGGGAGTGGAGTAATGTCAGAATAAAGGGAGTGGGGGTAATGCCAGAATGAAGAGGGTGGGGTAATGCCAGAATGAAGAGAGTGGGGTAATGCCAGAATGAAGAGAGTGGGGGTAATGCCAGAATGAAGAGAATGGGGTAATGTCAGAATGAAGAGAGTGAAGTAATGCCAGAATGAAGAGGGTGGGGTAATGCCAGAATGAAGAGAGTGGGGTAATGCCAGAATGGGGGGGGGGGGGGGGGGGGGGGGGGGGGGGGGGGGGGGGTTATGCCAGAATAAAGGAGTGGAGGAATGTCATAATAAAGGTAGTGGGGGTTATGCCAGAATGAAGAGGGTGGGGTAATGCCAGAATGAAGAGAGTGGGGTAATGCCAGAATGAAGAGAGTGGGGGTAATGCCAGAATGAAGAGAGTGGGGTAATGCCAGAATGAAGAGAGTGGGGTAATGCCAGAATGAAGAGGGTGGGGTAATGCCAGAATGAAGGGGGGGGGGGGGGGGGGGATAATGACACAATAAAGGGAGTGGAGAAATGTCAGAATGAAGGGATAGGGGTAATGTCAGAATGAAGAGAGTGGGGTAATGCCAGAATGAAGAGAGTGGGGGTAATGCCAGAATGAAGAGAGTGGGGTAATGCCAGAATGAAGAGAGTGGGGTAATGCCAGAATGAAGAGAGTGGGTAATGTCAGAAATGAAGAGAGTGGGGTAATGCCAGAATGAAGAGAGTGGGGGTATGCCAGAATGAAGAGAGTGGGGTAATGCCAGAATGAAGAGAGTGGGGTAATGCCAGAATGAAGAGAGTGGGGGTAATGTCAGAATGAAGAGAGTGGGGTAATGCCAGAATGAAGAGAGTGGGGGTAAAATGCCAGAATGAAGAGAGTGGGGTAATGTAATGCCAGAATGAAGAGAGTGGGGTAATGTCAGAATGAAGAGAGTGGGGGGGTAATGCCAGAAATGAAGGGAATGGGGTAATGCCAGAATGAAGAGAGTGGGGTAATGCCAGAATGAAGAGAGTGGGGGTAATGCCAGAATGAAGAGAGTGGGGTAATGCCAGAATGAAGAGAGTGGGGTAATGTCAGAATGAAGAGAGTGGGGTAATGCCAGAATGAAGGGAATGGGGTAATGCCAGAATGAAGAGAGTGGGGTAATGCCAGAATGAAGAGAGTGGGGTAATGCCAGAATGAAGAGAGTAGGGTAATGCCAGAATGAAGAGAGTAGGGTGATGTCTGCAGGATGGGTATGGAGGATGAGACATCCAAGGTGATTTCAGGAGGAACATTTTGTTATGCAAATACTTTCTTTCATGATTTTTCATAATCTGTCGGGAAAACGAATATTTATCGTTTCTACAAAACGTAAACAAGAAATTGCAGGGATAGGTTTTGCATCAAGTAAGATATATGATACAAGCGTTGCCAAGAATTGACAAATGCTGTGGCCTTTAGGGAATTCAGAATTGTAACAAACGTTCTTCCGTTTCTCTCGTCCGCAGGGAATTTTAATATTACTCCGCCGTGAGTTGACTGCTGTCTGTTATGTTTGAATATCACATACATGGCTTGGACCCCCCCCCCTCTCTCTCTCTCTCTCTCACTCTCTCTCTCTCTCGCTCTATCTCTGTCTCTCTGTCTCTGTCTCTGTCTCTGTCTCTCTCTCTCTCTCTCTCTCTCTCTCTCTCTCTCTCTCTCTGACATCTATTTATGAGATCTGATCTCAGAACTCTTAACCTGGCAAAGTAACATACGATGTCATGTTGTTCAATGCCACCCCCATTCAAACTCTCGAACCTTGTCACTTTCTTGCACCTCAACAAACAATTCATGCTTTGTTATGTCAGTCTTGGAAATGCGTCTCTTCCTTGTGGTCTCGTTATAAACAAGCTTACTGTGCTCCCATTTTTTCCAGAACAGCATTGCATTTCTTCGCTCTGATCTCATCGTCATACGGCTTTTTGTCTACATCCCTTTCCACAACAGCGTCTACCATTCCTTCCTTCCTCTACTGATCCCACCAAGTCAATGCAGAATCTCAAGGTTCCATCCCTCTCTTTTAAAGACCGAGCAACACCGTATGCACTGCACTCGATATGAATATTCATAGTTTTGTTCCGCTTGCACGTGATCAGGTCATCATTACCACAAATCCTGTAACACCCACCAGGGATTCCATTTGTCTGGCGCACCAAAGATACGACGCTGCCAGGGTAATACCCTGTCTGGCAGATTGTCTGCCTGTTTGCATGTCCTTGTCTTGTTCCAGAGGGGTGCGAAGAGTTGCGTTAGGGTCGTGCGTCGGGAGGATTTCTGACATGACTGGAGGTTTGAGATGGCGGCTGTTGTCCTGGATTTGTTCGTTTGTCCGTGGGGAAGCGTGAGTCAGTTTCACTCTCACTCACATCCTGGTCATGATTTTATTATTATATTACTTTTTATTCTATTATCATTTTGTCATTTATCTATTCTTTAATTTGTTTCTTTCTTTGTTTACTTCTTTGATTATTTATTTTGCTGGCCCATCTTCTATGTCCCATCACTGCAATCACTCCCACACTGCTCTTTCCAGCTCGTTTCTATCCAGCCACACACAGGTTGCTGGAATAGCTCAGTTGGTAGAGCGATGGGCTTTTCGTACCGGTCATCCCGAGGTTGCGGGGTTCTAATCTCCGTCAAGGCCTTTTCGGAACAGTGCGACTTTCTTCTTCCGAGGTAACATTGATTCTGACTCCATTCCTTAGAAGTCTTAGAATACACTGTAGACAGAGGTTCCGTGTGTGAACGCCGGTATTACATCTTGCATGCACATTAAGTTCTATCACCATCCTTCGGAAGGGCAGGCCTTGGTAACGGATGACACCAATACACATGGCATGCGTACTGTGCGCTGATAATGTCTGAGTGAAGCAGGCTCAACACGGGGCGGGATAATATCTCCAAGACTGAAAAGAAAGGGAAGAGGCTCGTCTTGTTGCAGCCTCAGATGTCTGTATGGATTGAAGGACTAAAGCAGTTTGTTTCCATTCTGTTCAGTCATTATGTCCCCCCCCCCCCCCCTTCCCTCCCCGCCCCCTGCATCGAAAAGATCAATGTCCCTTGACTGGTAGGACGAAGGTTCAATATTTTTACACTGGAGCTGCGAGGCACGGCAGCCAAGACTGATTTGGACCGCTCGGTTGTCTACTTTTTTCTTTTTTTTTTTTATTAGTTGGTTACCCTTCTGCAGTAAGTTGAATCTGTCTACTGCCAATGTATTTGTAATTTTCATATCAAATGTTCTTTTTCTTTCTTTCGTTGTTTCTTTTTCTTTATCTCTTTTTTCCTTCTATTTTTCTTTTCTCTTTCTTTCCTTCTTTCTTTTTTTCTTTCTTTTCTTTTCTTTTTCTTTCTGTCTTTTCTTTGGTTTTTCTTTTATATTTTCTTTCGTTTTTAAATCAAAAATCTATTTCTACCAACGCTTTCAGTTGTTTTTTTTTTCCCAAAACACACCGAGAAGCAGAGTTAGAGTTTGTCAAAGAATATGAACCTCTCCATAAACGGTGAGTCAAGTTTTCAGATGATTTCTCACGAAATTGTCCAATAGAAAGGGATGAAAACCCCAGCTGGTTGGTTCGGCAGTGGAGGACAGTATTTCTTGGGACCCGCTAGCGCCTTCGGTTCTCTCTCTCTCTCTCTCTCTCTCCCCCCCCCCCCCCCCCCCCCCCCCCCCCAGGGAACGGAGACCCTATTGCCCTCTTTAAAATCCAATCACTGTATAAAATATGATTCTTACATCTTTTTGTGCATTACATGTGTCGATTGTAACAACTGACATATACTGACTGGATCACGTCTGCAGAATGTAGCAAAGTTATAATTAATACAATTGTCTCTACGCAAAATCTAGCATTACTACATCTTGCGCTGTTGCTACACTTTGCGTTGTAGTAAATGTTTCAACAATCAGGAAAGAATTATTTATTGAAAGAACACAAAGGACAAAAATGGAAGACAAGCAATAAGGAAATGAAGCACAGACAGGCAACAGAAAGACATGGAGCATGTTAGAATGAAACGAAGGAAGGCGGAAGAAAGACGATAGCAAAAAAAAAAAAAAAAAAAAGAAAGAAAAAAAAACGAAAACCAACGGAAGAAGAAGAAGAAGAAGAAGAAAGTCTGAAATTCCTAAAAGCTTTTCCCCAAAACGAACACGTGCGAGCATCGATCATTGGAACATCGTGAATGAGATTCCGCTAGAAGGCTTGGAGCTAAAAGGTCTTTTTTTAAAAAATCAAATCTCTCTCTCTCTCTCTCTCTCTCTCTCTCTCTCTCTCTCTCTCTCTCTCTCTCTCTCTCTCTCTCTCTCTCTCTCTCAAAACGTATTTACGGTTGTTTTTTTCTTACTTGTCATTCTTCTTCTTATCTGAGGTTGGGATAGAAAAACGCCCCCCTCAGACCTTATTCCATTTTTTTTTCCCAGATGAAAATAAAAATCGTTCGTTTGTTTTTCTCTCTCTCTCTCTCTCTCTCTCTCTCTCTCCTCTCTCTCTCTCTCTCTCTCTTCTCTTCTCTCTCTTCTCTCTCTCTCTCTCTTCTCTTATATTCTATTATGCAGCAGAGCATTTAGGGAACTGTTGAATAATTTGGACAATGTTAGTCCGTTGCCAGATCTACTTATCTGGTTTATAAAGCTGATGTGAGTCCAATGCATGTAGATGTAAATGCCTATCATTTGCTTGTTTGTATATTTATTTGTTTGTTTGTTTCTTCTTCTTCTTCTTCTTCTTCTTCTTCCCCTCCTCCTCCTCCTTCTCCTCCTCCACCACCACCACCACCACCACCACCCCTCCTCCTCCTCCTCCTCCTTCTTCTTCTCCGCACCTCCTTTTCCTCCTCCTCCTCCCTCCTCCTCTGCTTTATTCTTCTGCTTCAATAAACGGCT
>JADBJO010001032.1:285000-307500 GCA_016801955.1 Conus betulinus
AACGATGAATTTGTGCCCTGCCATGACTCTTTATACAGGGCACAATGAACGATGAATGTGTGCCCTGCCATGACTCTTTATACAGGGCACAATGAACGATGAATGTGTGCCCTGCCATGACTCTATATACAGGGCACAATGAACGATGAATGTGTGCCCTGCCATGATTCTTTATCCAAGGCACAATGAACGATGAATGTGTGCCCTGCCATGACTCTTTATACAGGGCACAATGAACGATGAATGTGTGCCCTGCCATGACTCTTTATACAGGGCACAATGAACGATGAATTTGTGCCCTGCCATGACTCTTTATACAGGGCACAATGAACGATGAATGTGTGCCCTGCCATGACTCTTTATACAGGGCACAATGAACGATGAATGTATGCCCTGCCATGACTCTATATACAGGACCATCCAACAGGGCACAATGAACGATGAACGTATGTCCTGCCATGACTCTTTATCCAAGGCACAATGAACGATGAATGTGTGCCCTGCCATGACTCTATATACAGGGCACAATGAACGATGAATGTGTGCCCTGCCATGACTCTATATACAGGGCACATTGAACGATGAATGTGTGCCCTGTCATGACTCTATATACAGGGCACATTGAACGATGAATGTGTGCCCTGCCATGACTCTATATACAGGGCACATTGAACGATGAATGTATGCCCTGCCATGACTCTTTATACAGGACCATCGTACAGGACACAATGAACGATGAATGTATGTCCTGCCATGACTCCCTATGCAAGCATGTCACAGGACAGTGGTGGCTGGACATTCATTTCTCCATGAACTGCTGTACAAGACCATTTTTTTAATAGGGCACAATGAAAGGTGCGTATATTACTTCATTGCTCCTCATATGACTCTCCGTTGGAGGCCATTTTTCTGAGCTCAATGGAAGATGGATATGTGTCACACCAAGATTCCCCGTCCAAGACCATTTAATAGAGATCAATGGAAGATGGATATGTGTCATACCATGATTTCCCGTCCAAGATCATTTTACAGAGCTCAGTGGAAGACGGATGTGCGACATACCACGATTACCCGTCCAAGATCATTTTACCGAGCTCAGTGGAAGATGGATATGTGTCACAGCATGATTTCCCGTCGAAGACCATTTTAAGGAGCAGCTTGAAGATGGTTACTTTGCTCAACTCCCTGCACTTAACCATCGCACAGTGCACAGTGGAGGTTTGACACGTTTGTTGTCATGACTCCCAGCCCAAGACCATTCTGAAGAGTACAGTGTACAGCAGACATTTATCTCACCCTAACTCCCTGTTGGAGACCATTCTATTTGAAACATTAGCCAGTGGACATGCATCTCACCGTCATTTTGCTAAGGACATTCTAACAGGACTATAGAGGAGTGTAGACATGTATCTCTCCTTGACTCCCTATCTAAGATCATTTTACAATGTGCGTGCAGGGTGGACATTATCTCGCCATGACTCCATGTACAAGATGATTATACCGATCACAAAGGAGGTGGGGGTGGACGTGTATCTCACCATGACTCCCTGTTCAAGACCATCTCACAGGGCATAGTAAAGGGTGGGCATGTGCCTCACCATGACTCCATGTGTCAGACCAACTGTTAGGACACAGTGGAGGGTTGACTTGTACCTGGCCCTCATACCGTGTCCTTGACCCTCTAACGGCATGCAGTGGAAGGTGGACATGCGTGGCCAGGACCCCCTGTCAGGTGTCCTGCCTGCATGGCGTCATGGAGGATGGACGTCACAGTGCTGGATGAAGCCAGGCACAGACTGTACTGGATGTGAAAGGGTTCAGCAACGCCACACTAATGTGCATAAAACACTGCGATGACTTCTGAATTAGGATGAACATGGAGACAAAGTGTTGTCATAAAGTTTTAATTTTTGAGAGTTTGTACGAAATAAATACTATCGTAATAAGACACAGGTCTTAAAAACCGCTCATGAAACACGGAAACAACAGCGACTGCTCTCCTTGTCAGTGAAAAATGGCCGATAAAACACAACGTGCGATGCCAGACTCATGTGCACAGAGACATTTTCGCAGAGTTTGGCAATAAAATCCACATCGTGCATATTTGTGTTCTTATGTACTTGCTTTGATTTCTTTCATACGTACCATCTTGCTGTCGGATTTTACTGTTGTATTCGAGTTGTCAAGTTAGATATTTTTCATCTGTTGCCGAGACGATTGATAGACATGCGACTGTCATATCAGAGTCTCCACCATTTTGAATTTCTTCGTTGTGATACTGTACTTATTCTGATTCCTGTTATGAGTTTGAAAGATCTAAATAAGGAGTAGAAAGTTTCATCATCATCATCATCATCATCATCATCATCATCATCATCATCATCATCTTCTTCTTCTTCTTCTTCTTCTTCTTACTTCTTCTTCTGCTACTGCTAACAACAACAACAACAACAACAACACAACAACAACAACAACAACAACTACTACTACTACTACTACTCCTTCTCTCCTCCTCCTCCTACTACTACTATTACTACTACTGCTGCTGCTGCTGCTGCTGCTGCTGCTGCTGCTTTTGTTTCTTCTTCTTCTTAAGATTGGAATTCTGGTACTATTAATCGCGTTGTGGAGAAGGTATTCACTGTATCAGGTGGCTGCCTGTTACTCCTAATCTGACTGTGGGGGGCGTATCTCATTTGACAAACTCTGACACTGTGATCCTGATTGCATGGACATTGTCTTCTTAAACAGACTGTTGCTCTAGCGCTTTTGGTCTGATTGTGGAGAAATTGTCTTCTTTTACAGACTGTCGGTCTGTTGGTCTGATTGTGGACACGGTGTCTTCTTTAATAGACTGTAGGTCTGTTGGTCTGATTATGGACAGGGTGCCTTCTTTAACAGACTGTAGGTCTGTTGGTCTGATTGTGGACAGGGTGTCTTCTTTAACACACTGTGGTTATGGCACTGTTGGTCTGATTGTGGACAGGGTGTCTGCTTTGACAGACTGAAGATTTGATTGGTCTAACTGCGGAACGAATCACTTCTGTGGCAGACTGTTCCTCTAGTAGTGCTGGTTGGGATGTGGAAAGGCCGTTGTCTTCAGCATACTATCTCTCATTGCTGGTTCAATTTGCTGCGCTGTCTTATAATTAAACTTAGATGTAATATCCCAGTTGACAAAGAAAAAAGAAACGCCGAACAAATGTGTCAAAGAGCTGAACAAGGCCAACATTGGTGACTGACTCGGTAGGTAGTCAGGTATCATACTGACAAATGAACAAATGTGTCCCCGTTTGGATGTGTCTGCTGGTGGTCAAAAATGATTGTCTCCCTTCCTCCCTGGGCCACCATGAATATTCATACCAAGCGAGAGCATCAAGACTCGCTAACCCTCAGCCATGGAAGCCAGAGGCGCAGTGACTGTCTAAGAGCTGGGAGAATACAAAAAACGAAGAGGAGAGGGAATGGGTGATGTAAGGGCGGGTGAAGGGTGGGGTGTGCAGGGGAAAGAGGGGTTGAAGATATAAAGAAGAAGAAAAATGAGTTTAAAAGAAATAAGGAAGAAGACATTTCTAAACAACAAACAAATCACACACACACACACACACACACACACACACACACACACACACACACACACACACACACACACACACACACAGAGAGACAGATAGATAGCGAGACGCGCACGTGCACTCATACATACCAAACTGACTTTATCGAATTTTCAATATCAGTTTTAAGAACTATAATTTAAAAATCGAAGTGCAAAGTTCACACACGTTATTTACAGGAAAACCCTTGATTTCAGAAACATTACAATGTCTACAGTCACTTCTTTATCTTATCTTTTAATCAAAATTCTCTTTCTAGGAATTCGAGTCACAAATACGGGCTTTTATTTTCTATATCAGTTATACAGGCCTGTAAGGTTTTCAAAATATTTCCAGCACGGAGAAACATACTAGGATCTATGTGAAAACAAACAAGGTTGCCGGTGGAAAAAAAAAAAAAAGGGGGGGGGGGGGGGGGGGGGGGGTGGTTCTAGGAAAAGAAAATTTCCGGGGTTTGACCAGCTGAAAAACCCATTTCATTGGCTAGCACGGTAGCGCTGGCGAGCTCACACACACACACACACACACACATACACGCACGCATGCACGTGCGCGCGCGCGCGCAAGCGCAGAAGAGAGAGAGAGAGAGAGAGAGAGAGAGAGAGAGAGAGAGAGGCACGAGAGAGACAGAGAGAGAGAGAGAGAGAGAGAGAGAGAGAGAGAGAGAGAGAGAGAGAGAGAAGAGAGAGAGACAGAGAGACAGACAGAGACGAAGCAGCAGACAGAAAGATAGACAGAGACAGACAGAACTTCACCGACTCTTATTGTACAAATTTAAGCCAGGTTATCCAAACGACCCCCTCAACCCTTCTCATCCCACCCTGCCCACCTCACTCCAATCTCCCGCTGCGCGCTTTCCTGTGTTGATACATTGCTCAAACTCTGAGATAAATTGCGTCCACAGGCCTCCAAGTCCGGCTGGCGGCTGGTTAATCTCGCAGACTGACAAGTTAACGAAATTAGGGGAGGAAAGTCTGCTGTGAAAGTTCTGTCCAAGCGCTTCCCCCCCCCCCCCCCCCCCCCCCCCCCCCCCCCCCCCCCCCCCCCCCCCCCCCCCCCCCCCCCCCCCCCCCCCCCACCCCACCCCCCCCCCCCCCACACACACACACCTCTCCCTTCTCCTTCTCCACACAGAAAAGTGCTAGTTCAGTGGCAGGCGACTACACCAGGGCTGATAGTTCTACGCTACAACCTTCGATGCAGTAACGCTGTAATTGTCGAAGACCTAATTTTCCAAACCAAACTTTCCGTTGTGTACTGTACACACTGATTTGACTGTGTATATTCAAGCATGGAACAGGAATAAAAGCATGAACTGGAAGGGTGGTCAGAGCAGACTGTGTTTCTGACTCTGATGGATACCGACCAATGAGAGAATGTCGGCGTTTCTTCCTGCCAATCGGAGGACCTTATTACTCTTTGTGCTCGGGAACAAATACAATTCTGACTGGACTCAATGAAAAAAAAGATTTCCTGTTTATAACGAGCAGTTTACCTAAAATGTACCTTGTTCACTTAGAAGATACAGTAAATCTAAACGAGAAAAAAAGTGGAATAGGAAACTAGGTGTTCAGAAGTGCCATCAGAATAGTACACAATGGTCTACCACCTTCAGGTCCCGCTCAGTCTCCACAGATCAGAAACTGCATTGTGTATACTATGCTACGTGATTCGTTCGCGGACTGTAAACGTGCTTGCGATTGGCAGAGAGCGTTGTCGGTGTATCTGTTGAGGGCCACCACGCCGCTCTCTGTGTCATCTGCTAGACTGCATACATTTGGGAATGTAAATCGGAAAAAGAATCACCCCCCCCCCCCACCCCCCCATCGTGATTAGCATGTGAATAACTGTATGTGAATAGCTTCAACTGTTCCAAGTTCAGGTGAAAAGGTATTGGTTTTCAGAATCCCCGTGGTTAGAGAGAACCGCGTTTTGATCACGTGACGATCTTGTCGGTAAAACTGTGCCAAGGGAACGAAATAACACCACTATTGTGTACCGACCTGCCCGAACTGTTGTGACGTTTCTATATTTTTCCGGTTTATGGTGGTTAGAATTCCAACTTGCTCTTTGTGTATCTGTTCTTGTTGTGGTGTTTTGATGCTCGCATGTTACATGTCACTTAATATTTTTGTTCACTGACTGGTAAGGTTATCATAAACATGGTAAAAAGAATTATTCATGCCTCCACTTCCGTCCTATTTCCTCTCGGCAACAGCGGTCAGACGCTCAGAGTTATGTTTCACTGAATGGAGTTTTAAGCACTTAAAAAAGAAGAAGAATGAAAAACGAAAACAAATGTGCTGGATGTTCCAATTCACAACTGCGTGTCATGGCGCTGTTTTAGGATACGCTTTCTTTCTATTATCTAGATCCTTTTGTATAAGGCACAGATCTACAGGATAGTGCGTATCCCTTGCGTTGACCTTCTAACTGTATGCCAAGGCCTCTTTTGCTGCCCCGTAAGGTTTTCCCTAAATGTTTTCTGTGACATTGTCAACATAGCCCTCTCGCAAGATAAAGGCGTCAGGCCTGCGGCCTAAATTTGCATATAAGATTGCTACAGTGTCGGGCCATTTTAGTTGTTCTGGGCAAAATCTTACGAGAGTCATCATCCCTATGTAATGATCACTGTCCGTGTGAGTTCAGCATCAGACAAAGTTCTGAGTTGTTAACACAGAGCTAAAACCTCTTGTGCTAGATGGCTTTGTGTCCCGCTATTGAGTGTGTGCCAAATCAGTCTTAGGATCGGAAGCAGGAAAGAGTGAAAGAGAAATCGAAGAAAGACAAATCGACAGAAAAAGGCAGACACTGAGGCAATAATGCTGTGTGACAGAAATCAATAGACAGACAGACAGACAGACAGACAGACAGACAGACACTGAATACACAAGATGCGTGAGAAGGCAGAAGGAGGAGAACAAGCACATGGACAGAAGAAGGAGACCAAACACATGGACAGAAGAAGGAGACCAAACACATGGACAGAAGAAGGAGAACAAACACATGGACGGAGTGCATTTGAAGATCACGGCTTCCCTCCCCTGTCGACATTGATAGCAGCCCCGCCTCCAGGATGGATAACTCTCACGCACCACAGTTCCACCCCCTTCCACCCCCAGCTTTCGTTTCCCTCTGCTGCCCTATCGTCCCTTCCCTCCCCCGCCGCAGTTCCTCCCCTCCCCCCCATATCTCCCCCGTTGGTGTCATTGCCCATTTGCGATCTGCCAGAAAACTGGACGTGAAGATGCCACTGATCGATTAGTGCTTCTCGGCCAGACTGCTTTCTTCTCGGATTCTCTCCCCCACCCCATCCCCCCACTCCCTTTCTCTTCTGGTTTGTTCATCATCCATTGATCGATTCCTTGTTGCTGAGGCGGTTGTTGGGGGTGATGGTGAAGCTTGTCGTGGTGTGGTGGTGGTGAATGTTGAAATTGCTTGTTGCTCATTTGTGTTTTACTCATTGTTGCAGTTGTCACTAGTTTTTTCCCCCTTTTCCGCAATTATTGTTCAGAATAGTCGGTTTGTTTTCTTTTTTGTCTTCGTCTGAGTCTATTCAAAAGCGCACTGAACAATACTTTACATGGGTTCATTGCTTAATGTGTGTGCTATCAGTTTACCTTTCGAGTGTCGTGTTTGGACAATCTTGGAAAATTATACAGGCATACCATTTCAAATAGTGTGTGTTGTTCGTCTGTCGAATCGACGAGGACCACTTCAGTCATTTAGCGGTGGGGGTGGGAGTGGGCGTGATATTTGTGGATACACAGGTGGCTGATCCAGCCGATGAGTGTACGGAATCTGTGGTGACAGCTTGGACAGGGAATGTGGGAGACCTGCTCTTTGATTGCTGGCGCGGGCTTTCCTTGCCTGTCTCCATTGTTGCGCTGCAGCTGTCCTCCTTTCTTCACATAAAGTACAGAGCACACTCACATCAGAGTATCCAGGCTTCTTTAGTTCATCTCATAAACCTGCAGCCGATGCAGGAAACAACGTGGATGCTTGTGGTGCCCCAGTTCATCAGCAAAAATGGTTTTCTTTTTGAGTCTGAATTCAAGTATGATCTAGCCCTTTGCCTCCGCTTCCACCTCCCCTCTGTTTTCTCTAAGTAGTAACATCTCAGTGTGTAGTCATTAACTGAATTAGACGTCTACAATCACCCCTCTCTTTGAAGAGACATGAAACACAATTCCTTTCTTCCTGGATAAACGGAGAGTCCTGCGGTTCGCACAGTGTGTGTGTGTGTGTGTGTGTGTGTGTGTGTGTGTGTGTGTGTGTGTGTGTGTGTGTGCGTGCGTGCGTGTGTGCGTGCGTGCGTGCGAGCGCGCGCGCGCGTGTGTGTTTGTGTGTGTTGTGTGTGCTTGAGGTGTTGTGTGTCATTCTCTCTAACATATGACTGCTGTGTGTGTGCTAAGCTGTCATTCAGGCGTATTATCCATTTCTTGCGCCTTGTCTCTCTGAAGGTGAAACCACTTTCTCCACCGCTCATGGTTATCTCCAGATTGCATCGCATAGCGTTGTATTGTAAAGTGCTGTCTGATTTTAGTTTGTCGTTGTCCTGTTCTTTGCAGTGTTAATTCAGTGTGTGTCTTTATGTCATGCTTTTATTTGAGCACGGAACCGTTTTTCTCTCTTTTATTGTTTCAGTCCTACGTGATTGTGATCTGGTTGGTTTCTTCAGCGTGTCCGACGGTTTTCGAATGTTTGTCTTGCTGTATCCTGTTTCAGTGTTTCAACAGTGGCTGACAACACTGTTTTCATTTACCCTCTGTCGTTTTGTGCTTTTTAACCTCTTTTTTTTCTCATTTCTTTATGCTGAGCACATAATCCATCAAGGAGTATGAAGATGTTATATATGCACATTCCCTGAATGCTGTCGGTGTTTGTAATATATACACATTTTCCAATATACTCATTTCCCACTTTTTCCACATTTTCCAATATACACAAAGGTGCTCCCCATGGTTAACAGTTTGTGTTTCTTATTCCAATTCACTCTAGCATCCTAGTATGCTGCCTTGTAAGCCATATTCTTCTACCGTCAAAATCCCTGTGAAGTAAGGTATATATCCAATACATCACGTAAGTAAGGTATATATCCATACATCATGTCAGTAAGGTATATATTCAATACATCATGTAAGTAAGTAAAGTTTATAACCAATACATCCTGTAAGTAAAGTATATAACCAACAAATCATGCAAGTAAGGTACATATCCAATACATCATGTAAGTAAACTATATAATCAATACATCATGTAAGGTATATATCCAATACATCATGTAAGTAAGGCATATATCCAATACATCATGCAAGTAAGGTATATATCCAATACATCATGTAAGTAAGGTATATAACCAACATCACGAGTAGCCCATCATTTGACATTTTTTTTTGCTGCAGCCAGATCCTCTCTTGCTGCCTGGTGAATGTTATCTTTGATGCTGTCAACGAAACTGTTCATGCCGTCCCCTAGCTCGTTCAGGGCATGAGACCTGCCGCTACTGAAGGTCGCTACAGTCTCAGAATCCTTCACTTTTCCTGGTCAAATCTTACTCGCAGATTTTTCTTTACAAGTGTTTCATTTTCGATTTGTTGTTGTTGCCTCTACCAGTGATATCAACAAAGAAGGTTCTGGCCGTGATATCTCTACCAGCGTCGCCATCAAAGAAGGTTCTGGCCATGTTATCTCTACCAGTGTCATCATCACAAAAGGTTCTGGCCATGTTATCTCTACCAGTGTCATCGTCACAGAAGGTTCTGGCCATGTTATCTCTACCTTTGTCATCATCACAGAAGGTTCTGGCCATGTTATCTCTACCAGTGTCATCTTCATAGAAGGTTCTGGCCATGTTATCTCTACCAGTGTCATCACAGAAGGTTCTGGCCATGCTATCTCTATCAGTGTCATCATCACAAAAGGTTCTGGCCATGTTATCTCTACCAGTGTCATCATCACAGAAGGTTCTGGCCATGTTATCTCTACCAGTGTGTCATCATCACAGAAGGTTTCTGGCCATGTTATCTCTACCAGTGTCACAGAAGGTTCTGGCCATGGCATTGTTGATACTTCGATCAAACATTTTGGACAGGAAATGTGGTATCATCTAGCATCATGTTTGCTGAGAGAGAGAGAGAGAGAGAGAGAGAGAGAGAGAGAGAGAGAGAGAGAGAGAGAGAGAGAGAGAGAGAGAGAAACAGAGCGAGAGACAGAGAGAGAGACACAGAGAGAGACAGAGAACCACATGTCTACCACTATCAGGGGTAAGCTGTGCATTTTTGTCTGCCATCTGGATTGTGTAAAGAAGACATATTTGTCCAAAATGTTCTTGTCGGTTCTGTACTCAATATAACGTGTGTCTTAGTTCACACCTTTGTTATTAGTTGTTTATATGCATTACGGTGTGTTTTTTTCAATAACGCTGTAGTTTTTGTTTCTCTTTCGTGTTGCAATAAAAGTTGAAATCATTGAACAGGTAAAGATACACGAAAATGCACGTGTGGAGATTGACAACAAGCCGTCTTGGAATCTAAATACCAGAGTAGTTTCCTAAAGATACTACGATATACTGTCTGATAAAAGTGAAGTTATTTAATGTGTGCAAACAGATGCTCTATATGGTTGAAGTGTCGGTTGTTTGCAGAGTTTGAACCTTTCGTTGCTGAGTGCAGGAAAGGAAAATGAACAAAACATGAAAAAGACAGGGATAAAAAAACTCTTTAGGAAAGCGGGCGAGGCAGAAGACTAAAGGCAGGACGACTTTTGTGACACATATAATAGGAAATTGACAGACAGACTCATGAACATTTTGAGAAAACAAAACACAACACATACAATAGGAATTTGACAGACAGACTCATAAAAATATGATAAAACAAAACACAATATATACAATAGGAAACTGACAGACACACTTATGAAAATGTTGATATACAAAACACAACACATACAATAGGAAATTGACAGACAGACTCATAAACATTTTGAGAAACAAAACACAACGCATACAATAGGAAATTGACAGATAGACTCCCGAAATTTCTGGTAAAAACAAAAAAAACACAGCACATGCAATAGGAAATTGACAGATAGACTCAATGAATTTTTTTGAGAAACAAAACACAACACACATAAAACAGGAAAGTGACAGATAGACTCATGAAATTTTTTAAAACAAAACACAACACATACAACAGGAAATTGATAGATAGACTCATGAAATTTGTTAGAAACAAAACACATACAAAAGGAAACTGACAGACAGACTCATGAACATTTTGAGAAAGAAAATACTGCCCAATAGATGACAGCTGTTATAGATGGTCAGACAGACGGTGAGTGGAGGTGAGAGGGGAGGGGAGAAAGGGTGTGTGTGATGTGTGTGCTGAACTGAATGCATATACGTATGTGTTTACTCTCCCCCTCCGCCTCTTCCTCCCTCCATCATCCTCTCTCTCTCTCTCTCTCTCTCTCTCTCTCTCTCTCTCTCTCTCTCTCTCTCTCTCTCTCTCTGTGCGTGCGTGCGTGTGCGTGTATGAGGTGTGTGTGTGTGTGTGTGTGTGTGTGTGTGTGTGTGTGTGTGTGTGTGTGTGTGTGTGTGTGTGTGAGAGAGAGAGAGAGAGAGAGAGGGAGAGAGAGAGGAGAGAGAGAGAGAGAAACACACACACACACACACACACACACACACACACACACACACACACACACACACACACACACACACACACACACACACACACACACACACACACACACACACACACACACACACACACACACATACAGAGAGAGAGAGAGAGGGGGGGGGAGCGAAGATAATCACAATCTGGCACAGAACTACAGTGACAAAGATAACACAGACAGACAGACAGACAGACAGACAGACAAACAGACAGACAGACAGCCAGAAAGACAGATGCCAACAGAGACGACTAAACTGGATTAGAAGCGCGAGGAAGTGGAACGACAGAAGGAGAAAGAGAAGGAACACAAGGATGAAAAGCATCTGAAGATCACTTCTACACGCCCCCGTCAATACTGACAGAAACCCCCGCCTCCCGGAGGGATAACACGCTCCATACCCCCTCCCTCCCCTCCACTCAATACTTTCCCTCCCTCTCCCATGTACTCCGTTCCATCCGCTACCTCCATCCCTTTCCCCCCCCCCCCCCCCCCCCCCCCCCCCCCCCCACCCCCTTCTCTATCGGTGTCAGTGCACATTTGCGATCTGCCAGAAAACTGGACTTTAAGATCCCTTCCATCGATTTGCCGTCTGCTTTCCTGATTGGTATTCCTGTTTCGTTGTCGTTGAGGTTATGATGATTATTGGCGGTTTTGTGTTGTTGTGATGATTAATGAAGAGAGTCCTTCTCACCACCTCTATAACTGGTGTTGTGTGTGTGTGTGTGTGTGTGTGTGTGTGTGCGTGTGTGTGTGTGTGTGTGTGTGTGTGTGTGTGTGGTGTGTGTGTGTGTGTGTGTGTGTGTGTGTGTGTGTGTGTGTGTGTGTGTGTGTGTGTGTGTGTGGTGTGTGTGATAGTCAATATTAGTCAACTTAAGCAATATTGGACTACATTCATTTTATGTGTAGTGTGTGTATGGATATTAATCATGATTGAAAACAGTATTTTGCCTCATGCAGTGTGTGTATGGAACATATAGACAGTCTATTACTTCATGTCTACGTGCGGTGTGTGTATGGATGTTAATAATGAATAAAGACAGTATATTACCTCATGTAGTGCGTGTATGAATGTTAATAATGAATAAAGACAGTATATTACCTCATGCAGTGCGTGTATGAATGTTAATAATGAATGAAGACAGTATATTACCTCATGCAGTGTGCGTACGGATATCAATAATGAATAAGACAGCATATTGCCTCATGCAGCGTGTATATGGGTGTTAATAATGAATAAAGGCAGTACTTTAGTTCACGTCTACGTGCAGTGTATGTGTGGGTGTTAACACAGCACATTACCTCCTGCAGTGTATGTATGGGTGTTAACACAGCACATTACCTCCTGCAGTGTATGTATGGGTGTTAACACAGCACATTACCTCCTGCAGTGTATGCATGGGTGTGTTAACACAGCACATTACCTCCTGCAGTGTATGCATGGGTGTTAACACAGCACATTACCTCCCGCAGTGTATGTATGGGTGTTAACACAGCACATTACCTCCCGCAGTGTATGTATGGGTGTGTAACACAGCACATTACCTCCCGCAGTGTATGTATGGGTGTTAACACAGCACATTACCCTCCCGCAGTGTATGCATGGGTGTTAACACAGCACATTACCTCCTGCAGTGTATGCATGGGTGGTGTTAACACAGCACATTACCTCCTGCAGTGTATGCATGGGTGTTAACACAGCACATTACCTCCTGCAGTGTATGCATGGGTGTTAACACAGCACATTACCTCCTGCAGTGTATGCATGGGTGTTAACACAGCACATTACCTCCTGCAGTGTATGCATGGGTGTTAACACAGCACATTACCTCCTGCAGTGTATGCATGGGTGTTAACACAGCACATTACCTCCTGCAGTGTATGCATGGGTGTGTTAACACAGCACATTACCTCCTGCAGTGTATGTATGGGTGTTAACACAGCACATTACCTCCTGCAGTGTATGTATGGGTGTTAACACAGCACATTACCTCCTGCAGTGTATGTATGGGTGTTAACACAGCACATTACCTCCCGCAGTGTATGTATGGGTGTTAACACAGCACATTACCTCCTGCAGTGTATGTATGGGGGTGTTAACACAGCACATTACCTCCCGCAGTGTATGTATGGGGTGTTAACACAGCACATTACCTCCTGCAGTGTATGTATGGGTGTTAACACAGCACATTACCTCCTGTAGTGTATGTATGATGATGTTTAATAATGAACAAAGACAGTATATTTACTTCATATTTACGTGCAGTGTGTATGGTTGTTAATAATGGATAATCACAGTATATTACCTCATACAGTGTTTGTATGGATGTTAACAATGAACAAGAACGGTATTTTTTACTTCATGGGTACGTGCAGTGTGTGTCGGGATATCAAAAATCAATGAGCAGTGTTTCAACATACGTAGGTGTAGTGTGTTAAGAATTTTGATGAGCAACAATGTTTGTCATGTTTACATGTTAACAGTTGATAAAAACAGCTTTCACCATCTCTGTGTACAGTGTGTCTATAGATATATAAATTAATGAACAATAAATTCAGAGTTTTAACATTCGTGTATGAAGTGTGTGTATGGAGATTACTAATAAAAAAGGTAGTGTTTCACGATATCTATGTGCAATGTGTGTATGAATGTTAATAATCGATGGCGACAGTGTTTCGGGTTATCCATGTGCATGTGTCTTTATTTTACCATATGTGTGTGCAGTGTGTGGGGGTATGACTCATCAAGAAAGACAGTATTTACAGTGCCTATGTAAAGTGTGCCTGTAGATGTTACAACTCAAAGAAGGCAGCGTGTTGTTACTACTTCATTGTGCCGTGTGTCTATAGATAGTATCAAACAACGAAGGCAGGGTTTCACCATATCTGTGTGTCTGTGGGTATCAATGATCAAGGAAAGAGTGTGTTTAGAGATCTACCTGCAGTGTGACGATGGACGATAATCATCAATGATCAGTGAAGACAGTGGTTTGCCATACCCCTGTGCATTAGATATACCAGTATCAGGTTTTATTGAAAACAATGTTTCACTAAATGGGATTGTCGCTTATTTGAAGGTGGGAACCTATCAAAATAAAACTCTCTCTCTCTCTCTCTCTCTCTCTCTCTCTCTCTCTCTCTCTCTCTCTCTCTCTCTCTCTCTCTCTCTCTCTCACACACACACACACACACACACACACACACACACACACACACACACACACACACACACACACACACACACGCACGCACACATACAGACACACATAACACACACACATACATACACACAAATGCACACACACACACGCGCGCGCGCACGCGCACACACACACACACACACACACACACACACACACACACACACACACACACACATACACACACACACACGCAGGGTTGCACGCTTGCTCACTTTGCCACTTACTCACTCACTGACACTCTCGCTTGTTTTAGTTTTGAACCAAGTCAGTTCCGTTTAGACACGCTTCCCCCTGCCCCATTTCCAACTGAACCCTTTGAACATGAAAGTAGTGCAGCGCCTCAGCGTCAATTGTCGATTTTCGCAGCAGTTCAAAGTAAAGCGACTTCATGACTAGCACAAGCTGAAACACGCGGGAGGCACAGAAAGCCCGTTATTGATGTCATCTACAGCCATTGACTTTTATGGTCTGACGTGTGTAAAGAACATGAGTCTATGTAATCTCTCTCTCTCTCTCTCTCTCTCTCTCTCTCTCTCTCTCTCTCTCTCTCTCTCTCTCTCTCTCTCTCTCTCTCTCTCTCTCTCAATGTCACCGCTAAGTAGGAGTCTGCTGAGCGAGAACACAGAATGCACGATACAAAAAGTAATAACGGATTTGTACGTGTATGTTGGCCTGACACATTCCAGTGTCAGCTGCCCTTCAAAGCTGTGCGAAACTCAGATCCTTTCTTGTTAACATATTCCAACAACAAAAACCTCATCTGGACCTCACCTTGGCTACATTTCACATGAGACTGTTCATCAACGCTATGATGATACAACATAGTACAAATATGACGATAACACCAATCGAAGTTGCTGGGTATTATTATGTGCGTCAGTGCTGTCCAGATCAAAAGTCTTCACCTTATTTCAATAAGAGATATATGAATTAATAATATCATTCATCGCATGTGGAAGAGATCAGTAAGATACATTGTCATCATTTGACTGAGTGGATGGTCGAGTCAGTCTTAACATTTTCTTTTTTTTTTTTCTTTTTAAACCTTACTGCATTACTCCTGTGCGTGAGGACATGAGGAAATGTTACGAATTTATTTTATTTTATTTTATTTTTTTTGTTAACCTTTGATTTGATACGCACTAGGAATGAATGTGTACTATTTGATGGCAAGAAAGGAAGAGGGAAATGTTATGTTCTGTCCTCCCCCCCTGCCCCCTTGTCAAAAGTCCTCTTTGGTAGTGACAATAAAATATCAAAGTGTCAAAGTGTCAAAGTCCCTCTCTCTCTCTCTCTCTCTCCTGTCAAAAGTCTCTCTCTCTCTCTCTCTCTCTCTCTCTCTCTCTCTCTCTCTCTCTCTCTCTCTCTCTCTCTCTCTCTCTCTCTCTCTGTGCGTGCATGCGTGTGTGTGTGTATGTGTGTGTGTCTGCCTGTCTTTCTGTCTGCCCGTCTGTGCGCGTGTGCGCTTTAAATACAAAACATACGTTAGTCTGAGTTCATTGTACCAGCATCATACATTCTTAGGTTGAAAAGGTGACTACATCATACGCCCTTCTCAGCCGTTATGAAGCAACCTATACCATTATAACACTGGGCAGTTGGTGTTTTACATGATATACCTTTCTCAGACGCTATGAAGCAGCCTATACCATTATAATACTGGGCAGTTGGTGTTTTACATGATATACCTTTCTCAGACGCTATGAAGCAGCATATACCATTATAACACTGGGCAGTTGGTGTTTTACATGATATACCTTTCTCAGACGCTATGAAGCAGCTATACCATTATAACACTGGGCAGTTGGTGTTTACATGATATACCTTTCTCAGACGCTATGAAGCAGCCTATAGCATTATAACACTGGGCAGTTCGTGTTTTACTTGCTGGTCACCCAGGCCCCCACACACCACTGCCATCACAGACAGCTGCCGCGATCACAGCGACCACATATTGGACAGTCGTCAGGTCGTGGGTCCAAATGGGGATCTGCACGTACGTCCTGGTCAGAACGAGGCAGATGGTCATGTGTCACACCTGGCTGCACAGGACGGCTAATAATCTCCGGTCCGTGCCTCTCCTGGTCCTCTGACACTGCCTTCCCTGATCCACCTGACACCTCACACTTCTCCCTGTCTCAACACCCACACCTCCCCCACCCCCCCTGCCACCCCCCCTGATCCCTGATCCACCTGACCTCCCACACTTCTCCCTGTCACCCACCTCCTCCCTCCCTCCCTCCCACTGCCTTCCCTGATCCACCTGACCTCCCACACTTCTCCCTCACCCCTGTCACCCCTCCTCCCTCCCTCCCTCCCTCCCACTGCCTTCCCCTGATCCACTCCCTCCCCCCACACTTCTCCCTGTCACCCCCTCCCCACACCCTCCCTCCCTCCCCCCTCCCCTTCCTGATCCACCTGACCCCCACACTTCTCCCTGTCTCCATGTCTCCCCCTCCCTCCCTCCCACTGCCTTCCCTGATCCACCTGACCCCCACACTCCCTGTCTCCCCCTCCCTCCCTCCCACTGCCTTCCCTGATCCACCTGACCCCCCACACTTCTCCCTGTCTCCCCCTCCCTCCCTCCCACTGCCTTCCCTGATCCACCTGACCCCCCACACTTCTCCCTGTCTCCCCCTCCCTCCCTCCCACACTGCCTTCCCTGATCCACCTGACCCCCCACACTTCTCCCTGTCACCACCCCCCTCCCTTCCTCCCACTGCCTTCCCCCTGATCCACCTGACCCCCCACACTTCTCCTCCCTGTCAACCCCTCCCTCCCTCCCACTGCCTTCCCTGATCCACCTGACCCCCCACACTTCTCCCTGTCACCCCCCCCTCCCCTCCCACTGCCTTCCCTGATCCACCTGACCCCCACACTTCTCCCTGTCACCCCCCCTCCTCCCAGTGCCTTCCCTGATCCACCTGACCCCCACACTTCTCCTGTCACCCCCCTCCTCCCAGTGCCTTCCCTGATCCACCTGACCCCCACACTTCTCCCTGTCACCCCCCTCCTCCCAGTGCCTTCCCTGATCCACCTGACCCCCACACCTCTCCCTGTCACCCCCCCCTCCCTCCCTCCCACTGCCTTCCCTAATCCACCTGACCCCCACACCTCTCCCTGTCCCTGTCACCCCCCCCTCCATCCCTCCCACTGCCTTCCCTGATCCACCTGACCCCCACACCTCTCCCTGTCACCCCCTCCCTCCCTCCCTCCCACTGCCTTCCCTGATCCACCTGACCCCCACACTTCTCCCTGTCACCCCCCCCCTCCCTCCCACTGCCTCCCTGATCCACCTGACCCCCCACACTTCTCCCTGTCTCCCCCCTCCCTCCCTCTGCCTTCCCTGATCCACCTGACCCCCACACTTCTCCCTGTCACCCCCCCTCCCTCCCAGTGCCTTCCCTGATCCACCTGACCCCCCACACTTCTTCCCTGTCTCCCCCCTCCCTCCCTCTGCCTCCCTGATCCACCTGACCCCCACACTTCTCCCTGTCACCCCCCCTCCCTCCCAGTGCCTTCCCTGATCCACCCTGACCCCCCACACTTCTCCCTGTCACCCCCCCCTCCCTTCCTCCCACTGCCTTCCCTGATCCACCTGACCCCCACACTTCTCCCTGTCACACCCCCCTCCCTCCCAGTGCCTTCCCTGATCCACCTGACCCCCACACTTCTCCCTGTCACCCCCCCTCCCTCCCTCCCACTGCCTTCCCTGATCCACCTGACCTCCCACACTTCTCCCTGTCACCCCCCCCTTCCCTTCCTCCCACTGCCTTCCCTGATCCACCTGACCCCCCACACTTCTCCCTGTCACCCCCTCCCTCCCCTCCTCCCACTGCCTTCCCTGATCCACCTGACCCCACACTTCTCCCTGTCACCCCCCTCCCTCCACTGCCTTCCCTGATCCACCTGACCCCCACACTTCTCCCTGTCACCCCCCCCCCCTCCCACTGCCTTCCCTGATCCACCTGACCCCCCCCACACCTCTCCCTTTTCTCTGCTCCCTGCAACTACTCCATTACCTCTTCAGATAGTTCTCCTTTTGTTTCCTCAATGACATCTTTAGTCGTCGTCTGCCCAGCCCCGTCTCTCTCTCTCTCTCTCTCTCTCCTCTCTCTCTCTCTCTCTCTCTCTCTCTCTCTCTCTCTCTCTCTCTCTCTCTCTCTCTCTCTCCTCTCTCTCTCTCTCTCTCTCTCTCTCTCTCTCTCTCTCTCTCTCTCTCTCTCTCTCTCATTGCCCTGGTAAAATAAAATTTCATTCTTTCGTTCGTTCGTTCGTTCTCTCTGAGGCCATAGCGCTAGAGGTTGGAGTCTCCCCTTCATGGTTCCTCTGGCAGATTTATGAAAAAGGAAACCAGTCCGACAGAACTTGCTCTGCATCCTCTGTGGCTCACACCAGGAAATGTGAATCGCAATTGTGTGCTGCGGCCCGTAAAATAGAGAAATGTTATCACACCTGGGTGCCTGTGGCCCTCATATATTACGTTCCTCTGTGACACAAAGAAATATAATCACATTGGGGTGCCTGTAGCCCACAACTCCTGTGGTCCTGCGGCACAGAGACATGTAACCACAGCAGGGTGCCTGTGGTCCACAAAATCTTGAAGACGTAGGACATAAAGCACAGCGGAAGAAACCTCCTGGGAATTGCGAGGACAGCATGATTAAAGACATAGACGACAAAGAAGGAAGCACACGCTAAAAATGATATGAAGCAGAAATATAAGGAGACAATTAAAAACAAAGAGAGAGAAGAAAAACTGAGAAATTGGGATGAAAATCAGGTTATCTGTCCTACATTGTATCAGCATTAATGGCTGCCAAGGAGGAGGGAGGGAGAGAAGGCGATTCTGGAATAAATCAAAGGCATGAAGTGGTTCTCTCTCTCTCTCTCTCTCTCTCTCCTCTCTCTCTCTCTCTCTCTCTCTCTCTCTCTCTCTCTCTCTCTCTCTCTCTCTCTCTCTCTCTCAAACTGTGTGAAAGGGAGTTCTCATCAGCTCTTTTGTCAAGAAGTGCGACATAATCTTCTATACTGTAATGAAAAGAAACCGAAAAAATACTGTCTAATGCTGAACGTCAATCAAAGGGAGCAAAACAATAGAGAGAAATATGAATCCACCACAGCCCTGAATGTGCCAGTGAATCGGAGAGAGAGAGAGAGAGAGAGAGAGAGAGAGAGAGAGGAGAGAGAGAGAGAGAGAGAGAGAGAGAGAGAGAGAGAGATTAATCAGCTCGCTTGCTTTAGGAGAGAGAGAGAGAGAGAGAGAGAGAGAGAGAGAGAGAGAGAGAGAGAGACAGAGAGAGAGAGAGGAGAGAGAGAGAGAGAGAGAGAGAGAGAGAGAGAGGAGAGGGTTGAGAGCAGATTCTACATTGTCGAAAGTGATAGGACTCACACGGAGGGTCAAAATACCAGATCGATACTTATTGTTTTTCTACTTCACAATTATGTTGAAAAACAACCTTCAAAATGATTATTTGTGATTTCTTTCGTCATATAATGTATGTTTGGGAGGAGCGGTAAGGTATGGGGAAGACGTTATCTACCAAATTCTGGCCAAAAATATTTGCTGAGGACGATTGCAATCCAGCGAGAAATACGCTGATGCGATTGACCGCTGCGGGGGACAGAATTTAAGCGACACTGACTTTATTAGCTTGGGCATTCTCGTTTGAAAAAAAATATTAGGGTGTAAATTATATTTCTTCGAGGCTTTCTCCCCACTCAGTCCAATCTACCCCACATCTCTTCGCCCCCTTTCTGACTCCTTCCCCCCCCCCCCCCCCCCCCCCCCCCCCCAAAAAAAAAAAAAAAAAAGCAATAGGAAGAAAACCAACCAGCCAAACAACCAACCAACCAACCAAACAAACAAAAAGACACGAAACCATTTGGCTGGAAGATAGAACTGTCAATCTAAAATAGTCATTTTAGTGGACCCATAGGCAACCATAACTCAACAAGGGTGAAGACAAGTAACATCGCCCTTTTCTGGTGAGAGGTCCATGTCGCATATTGAAGGCATACACCACTTCCTGTGGGTCTCTGACAGTATCATACAGTCAAGTGTGAAGCACATTCAATGCTGGCAGAGGCTCCGTGCAGACAGTGGGCCGCCCGCCCTGACGTCAGGTACCAAAGGGTACACGTGGTCACTGAGAGGGCAGTCCAGCCGACTGAATCATTCCTTCGCTGTGCGCGGTGACGGAGCTGCCCGGCAGAGATAAAAGACCTCCGTGAGTAAACAGGACTCCGACTTCTTCTTCTTCTTCCCTCCTCGTCGTCCACCTCCTCCTCTTCTTTTTTGCTGCTGCTGCTGCTACTGCTGCTCCTCCTCATCTTTGTCCTCCTCCTACTACTCTTTCTTCTTTCCCCCCCCCCCCCCCCCCCTTACCTTCCTCCTCCTCCTTCTTCTTCTTCTTCTTCTTCTTCTTCTTCTTCGCATTCTTATTCTTCGCATTCTTCGCGCATTCTTCTTCTTCTTCGCATTCTTCTTCTTCTCTCTCTCTCCTTCTCCTTTCCTCCTCTCCTCCTCCTCTCCTCCTCCTCCTCCTCCTTCTTCTACTATCAAGTGCAGCAGGGAGGCGAACATACAGTCAAGTGTAAGGTAGGTTGCCTCTGTGATGACAGCCATGAACACGGAGGGTCTTTGACACGCCTTTCGTTGAGAGTCTGTGAGGTCGTCCTCCTGCTCGGACTCCAGAGAACCTCTGACTGAAGGATCTGAAAGCTGGATGGCCAATGGGCTGGTCCAGAAGGATGAAGTAGCCATTACCTGCACAACGGGTACAGCAGCCATGAAGACCAACTAGGATTACACCGAAACAGGTAATGGCGCTCTGGTGAAACTTCCACAGGCCTAGCAAGCCGCCGGAAGTGGGGCTTATAATTGCTCAAAAAAAAAAAAAAAACAAAAAAAAAAAAAAAAAAAAAAAAAAAAAAGAAAGAAAAAGGAACTCTGACAAATACTTACAACGAGAAAGCAAGACGAGATATCTGTTCTGCCCCCAAAAGAAAACAGAACTCCGACAAAAGTTTACAATAAGAAAGCGAGACAAGATATCTTATCTGCCCAGCTGATTGTTTTTCGGCCATGACTACACTCTGGCCGCCTTGCAATACAGAGAGTAGTTAGTCAGCATGGTTTGGAGAGAGGAGAATGGTGGTCATTTAACAGTCTGTACAGTGATGTTGTCTCAAATTTCTGACTTCACAGTTGTACACAGGGGAAACGTGTGTGTGTGTGTGTGTGTGTGTGTGTGTGTGTGTGTGTGTCCAAAAACGATAATGTGCTTTACCCAGCAGTGTATGTCAGGGCAGAATAACTGGCCAATGAACATCAGTCCACAACACTGTCTAAACTGGAACACTGTCACTGGGCAGAAGGTTTTACGCTGTTTGGCGGAATGCGATTAGGATCAATGGCCTGGTTGCTTGCTTGTCTTGTCCTGCCTGGTTTTTTTTTTTATTGCTCTCATATTTCTTTTTGTGTGTTTCCTCTGAAATTTGACTGCGTCCAGTCTTAAGGCGTATTGTGAATCAGTGAAGTCAGGAAGCTTGACCTGTCCATTTAGAGTGTTAAGCTGACCATCATGTTCCTGATGTCTGTATGATTGACAGGCTGTCAGAGAAACATGACAGCCAATACCATTTATCATGAAAAAGATGGGGGGGGGGGGGGGGGGGGGGGGGTTTCAGTCATGTGAAAGGAGGGGGGGGGTGGGGTAGTCATCTGATAGGAGACAGACACTTCCCAACACGTCCAGTGTGACATAATGCTATTGGGATCAAAGAAGACAATTTTTCAGACCCTGGAGGTTTTCAGCCTTTGCTCTGGCCCTTGAGGTGACTGGGTCTGCCACGTGCGACACACGTGCAGACACACACTGCAGACACATTCCAACCAGTCTGCAGGATTCACATAATAAACATATAAGACAGAGCAACAGCATCTCTGCATCTTTACCCATGAAACAATACTGAGTGTTGCAGGGGGACAGGGGGAC
>JADBJO010001032.1:312500-322500 GCA_016801955.1 Conus betulinus
TGTAAATTAACCAAATTAGAGAACACTTCCGTACGTATCACCAGCACACACTGTTAATCTCATCACCCAATACTTTTTTTTTTTTACAACAATACATTAGCTATGAATACCAAATCAGAGAAAAACCCAATCCACCCAGACTACCTCACAACACGCTCCAGAAGAAGCTCTGAGTCTTGATCACGTCCAACACGGACAGCAACGCGTCCCCAGGGCGGTGGCATGGCAGCAGAGGGGTGCGCAGGGCCAAGACAGTGGACTGCGTGGTTCACTGACATTGGCCACATGGCCTCCCAGCGCAGGGTTCATGCTCCTTGAGACGCCCCACTTCAAAAGACCTGGTTGACATCTTCTCTTCTATTCATGCTAAAACACCTCTTTGACATAGCCTGGCTCAAAAAATCACTGGACAGGGTTTTATGCATTTGTTTTCTAACCACATGCATTTTGGTGTGTTGTGTGTTTTTTGTGTGTGTGTGTGTGTGTGTGTGTGTGTGTGTGTGTGTGTGTGTGTGCCATTTTTTGTCATTCAAATGCAGTGAAACTCTCTCTCTCTCTCTCTCCTCTCTCTCTCTCTCTCTCTCTCTGTGTGTGTGTGTGTGTGTGTGTGTGTGTGTGGTGCTTGCCCATGTTCACCTGTGCATGCATGTAACTGAGAATTTGTGAGTGCTCCTTGCCTTGTCTTGTTAATCTAGTTCCAAATTAATCGTCATTTTCTCGACGTAAACAAGTTCATTTTATTTCCAAAATATCAGTAAGTTACCAGTATGATAATATTGATGATAACGGTGATGAATATTATCTAACATTCTATGTTGATGAACATTATCTAACATTCTATGTTCATATTACCAGATGAATACTAAATATATACATGTGAACATTTAATTTAATTGATAAAGATTAAAGTAAGACAGACCAATGTATGAACACGCACACACACACACACACACACACACACACACACACACACACACACACACACACACACACACACACACACACACACACACACACACACACCATCCATCCATCATCCATCCATCCATCCATCCATCCATACATACATACATACACACACATCCATCCATCCATCCATCCATCCATCCATCCATCCATCCATACATCCATCCATCCATCCACGCACACAGACATGAAACAAGAAGGAATACAATGAAGTAGAGCAGGACGTCTTGAGGGAATCCACGTTAGCGACACTGACTGTGGGGTAGTATACCAAGTTAACGGTTAGGTATTGGCATTTCGCATCCCACCTGCCACAAGCTTAACACGATACCCGTGTTTACGTCTTGTCGTTCTGGTGGTGCCAGCATAGTATTGCAGAGGTTCCTGTAACTCTAGCAGCGTTTCAGATATATCTAAGTACCTACCCCCTTGTTACGGAGGACTATTCCTGTCCGCTATATTACCTGACGTGCGTTTTATCGATAAACGTGAACATGTTGAACAAAAAATGAAGACAAGACACATCTTATACTTCTATTCTGGGAAGCATCCTTCTTTTCTCCCGAAACGAGAAGACAGCCAGGAAAAAAAAAAAAAACAGACAGTTAGAAAAACAACAACAGACAGTTAAAAAGAAAAACAACAACAGACAATCAGAAACAGTAGAGTATGGGAAAGAGAGACGGAGAGCGGTGCAGAAGAGAGAACAGGAAAGTCCAGAATAACGTTGGTTCCAGACTCCTTTTCTGCGCCGAGTCGTCAGACAAGGAAACCAATGGAAGCCTGCCAGGCAGAGACAGTGACGTCCATGTGCGCTGCTGTCGGCTGTCTGCTGTCCCGCTGGTCGATAGGATCGGTTGACTGTCCGTGAGGAAGAAGTCACAGCGACAATAGAAAGATCAGATATAGGTCTCGGGGATCTGGGATAAAAACAATGTTGCTTTAATGACTGCTTTAAGACGTAACGCCTCCAGAGAAAGATTACTGGACACTTATTTTGTTCTTCTCTATCTGTCTGTTTGTCTGTCTGTCTGTCTGTCTGTCTGTCTGTCTGTCTGTCTGTCTTCTCTCAGGCTAAGCAAGAGGGGGGGGACAGTGAGAGATAGTGAGTGAGAAGAAGAAGAAGAAGAAGAAAAGAAGAAGAGAGAGAGAGAGAGAGAGAGAGAGAGAGAGAGAGAGAGAGAGCGAGAGAGAGAGAGAGAGAGAGAGAGAGAGAGAGAGAGAGAGAGAGAGAGAGAGAGAGAGAGAGAGAGAGAGAGAGAGAGAGAGAGAGAGAGAGAGAGAGAGAGACAGAGACAGACAGACAGACAGACAGACAGACAGACAGACAGAGAAGCAGATAGGCAGACAGACAGAGACACAGACAGCAAGACAGACTGATGAGATTTGGAAACTCGCTGATATAATGAACTGATAAAAAAAATCGACTGTGTATTTCAATTTTACGATTTATCAAACCCACTTAAGGGAATGTTTTAAAGTTTCATTGCTGGCAATCTGTTTAAAATGCACAAGGGAAGGAATATTCCAGTAGGGTCCATCACCATACATGTGGCTTGTTTTAAAGGGATCTATTTGGGGAAGAGGGATTGATCAAATATAGAAAAAAGTTTTTTTTTTTTTATTGACTGAGAAACCCAGTAATACTTTTAGAGAGGAAGATCATTAATATAGCCTAATTCAATTCCGGTCTTACATCCAATGGAAGAATAAATACCTCATCATTATTACTGCACAATGTACCGAACTTTAACAGGAAAATGTTCTGAGCACTTTTGTATTACCTGGCAAGCAGTTTTAAGACAATCACAGTAGTGAATATTAAAATGGAAGAAGAAGAAGAAGAAGAAGAAGAAGAAGAAGAAGAAGAAGAAGAAGAAGAAGAAGAAGAGATGATGATGATGATGATGATGATGATGATGATGATGACGACGACGACGACGACGACGACGACGACGACGACGACGACGACGACGACGACGACGACGACGACGAAGAAGAAGAAGAAGAAAGAAGAAGAAGAAGAAGAAGAAGAAGAAGAAGAAGAAGAAGAAGAAGGGGTTTTCCTGAGTAAATGGAAAAGACAATGGAAGCAGAGCCACTTTCAGTGCTGATTTTTAGATTTAAAAAATGGAGACCAGCTTGAGCGAACAGACCCATAGACCAACAGATACTAAGAGCTATACAGCGACTCCGAGGTAAAGAAACACTAAACTCCTTGTAGGAAAGGTTTGAGAGAATGCAGTCAGTAGAACAGACCAGGGAATGAGAAAAACAGCGATGGACACATGGGAGAGAGAGAGAGAGAGAGAGAGAGAGAGAGAGAGAGAGAGAGAGAGAGAGAGAGAGAGAGAGAGAGAGAGAGTTAATTAGTGGCGTGCATCTCCAGATTAACGCTTCACGTGCTGTCTACACTGATAGACACAGGGAAAGGGAGGGTATTGTGCATCTCCAGGTGAACCCTTCACGTGCTGTCTACACTGATAGACACAGGGAGATGGAGGGTACTGTGCATCTCCAGGTTAACGCTTCACGTGCTGTCTACACTGATAGACACAGGGAGATGGAGGGTACTGTGCATCTCCAGGTTAACGCTTCACGTGCTGTCTACACTGATAGACACAGGGAAAGGGAGGGTACTGTGCATCTCCAGGTTAACGCTTCACGTGCTGTCTACACTGATAGACACAGGGAAAGGGAGGGTACTGTGCATCTCCAGGTGAGCCCTTCACGTGCTGTCTACACTGATAGACACAGGGAAAGGGAGGGTACTGTGCATCTCCAGGTGAGCCCTTCACGTGCTGTCTACACTGATAGACACAGGGAAAGGGAGGGTACTGTGCATCTCCAGGTGAACCCTTCACGTGCTGTCTACACTGATAGACACAGGGAAAGGGAGGGTACTGTGCATCTCCAGGTGAGCCCTTCACGTGCTGTCTACACTGATAGACACAGGGAAAGGGAGGGTACTGTGCATCTCCAGGTGAACCCTTCACGTGCTGTCTACACTGATAGACACAGGGAAAGGGAGGGTACTGTGCATCTCCAGGTGAGCCCTTCACGTGCTGTCTACACTGATAGACACAGGGAAAGGGAGGGTACTGTGCATCTCCAGGTGAACCCTTCACGTGCTGTCTACACTGATAGACACAGGGAAAGGGAGGGTACTGTGCATCTCCAGGTGAGCCCTTCACGTGTGTCTGTCTACACTGATAGACACAGGGTGTGGGAGGGTATTGTGCATTTCCAATTTTAACCCTTCACGTGCTGTCTACACTGATAGACGTAGAGAGAGGTGGATATCAGTGACGTGCGTCTCCAGATGAACGCTTCACGTGCTGTCTACACTGATAGACACAGGGAGTGGGAGGGTATTGTGCATTTCCAATTTAACCCTTCACGTGCTGTCTACACTGATAGACATAGAGAGAGGAGGGGTATCAGTGACGTGCGTCTCCAGATGAACGCTTCACGTGCTGTCTACACTGATAGACATAGAGAGAGGAGGGTATCAGTGACGTGCGTCTCCAGATGAACGCTTCACGTGCTGTCTACACTGATAGACATAGAGAGAGGAGGGTATCAGTGACGTGCGTCTCAGATGAACGCTTCACGTGCTGTCTACACTGATAGACACAGCTCCCTGAATGACCGATTCTCACGTGACATCATCCCACTCCCTTCCGCCTTTGTCCTCTCCATCCGCTGTCTTTCCTATATCTCCTCTCGTTCCCCCCGCTGGTGTCCATGATTTAAATGTCTGATTCACTTGTTGTGGTTAGTGCTGTCTATGTGTGAGATATTCCGTAGGCACCCATTGTGAACTGGTTTAGGAGTATATTCTTCCGTGAAAGAATAGGAGCTTATTCTCTGGTGAAAATTGTTCTCATCCTTACAAATGTCAACAGCTACCAGTTGCCATGGCCATAGGCATGGGTATCTTGCAGAGATGTACACGTGCTTCACATGCAAAGAGGACAGCAAGACATCCTCACACTGTGCTATGTGGCCGATTTCGAGCCAGCCAAGAGCCAGCCAGTCAACCAGCCAACCAGCCAACCAATCTTACAGCCACTTAATCAAGACCAAAACAAGTCTGCCAATCAGCCAACTGATGTCAATCAAACTGACCAACCAACCAACTTACCAACCACCAACCAACCAACCAACCAACCACCCAACCAACCAACCAACCAACCAACCAGCCAACCAACCAACCAACCAGCCATCAATCAATCAATCAATCAATCAAATCAATCAATCCATCCATCCATCCATCCATCAATCCATAAATAAAGCAATACGTATTCCATCAGCATACCAACTAATCGATCGATCATTCGTTTTAATGTGGTCTAAGGCACAGATGAAATGAAGAATTGGCAAGCAGGTACGATCTGAGGGAGACTATTTTCTAAATGAGACAAAACAAAGGAAAATAGAAAACGAACAGAAGGCAGACGAAAAGGCGCCGAAAAAGCTGCAAGTGTGACGGTATCTAAGCCTGCATGGTCCTTTGCTTATACATCTCCTGTCATCAAATGTAATGGTATCTAAGCTTGTATGGTCGTTTGCTTATACTTCTCCTATCATCAAGTGTGACAGTATCTAAGCTTGTATGATCCTTTGCTTATACTTATCCTATTATATTAGGAGTGGGGAACTACACACACAAGCATGAATACGTAAAAAAAAAACACAAATACACCAAGAAATGAAGAAAGAATGAAAGAAAAACCAAGAAAGAAGAAAAGAAAGAAAGAAGGAAGAAGAAAGGAAAAAGAAAAAGAAAGAAAGAAAGAAAGTAACAAACAAACAAAGAAGGAAGAAAAGAAATTAAGAAAGGAAGAAAAAAAAATATATATATCATAATATACACATGTGTGTGTGTGTGTGTGTGTGTGTGTGTGTGTGTGTGTGTGTGTGTGTGTGTGTGTGTGTGTGTGTGTGTGCGTGCGTGCGTGCGTGCGTGTGTGTGTTATAAGCAAACGAATAGACCAATAAGTCATTACATTCATAACCAAGATAAACATTCTAATACGCTAGGCTATGATCAGGCAAGTGTTTCATCAGTAGCACTAAATCTTTAAGAAGACTTGAACTGCAGAACATCATAGATGTATCCATCATTAATACAATTACACTTATTGCTAGTTTTCACAACGTGACGAACAATATAGAGGATCAGTCCTAAAGTCTTCAAAAATAAAAGAAAAACATCAGCTGAAAGTTATTGCAATCTTAACAAATATGTGGGACAATCACGGCCATCAAAATATCTTCTTATCACACACACACACACACACACACACACACACACACACACACACACACACACACACACACACACACACACACACACACACACACACACACACACACACACACACACACACACACACACACACACACACACAAACATGCGCGTGCGCGCCCCCCCCACCCACACACACACACACGCAAGCACACACACACACACACACACACACACACACACACACACACACACACACACACACACACACACACACACACACACCAGTTGCGCAGATGTGAAGAAAACTGATGATAATAGCATAATGGACAGTTCAATCCAACATGATTACCGAATCCTCGGAGTCTTTTTGGAGCCGATAGCTGACTTCGAACTATATATGGGTGTATTCATACTGTCCGCTCATGAGAAATCAGATACTAGCACTATGGGCAATTTCACACTGTCCACTCGTGCTACCTCAGATAGTAACACTATGGGCATGTTCACATTTTCTGCTTATGCCAAGTCAGATAGTAACATCGTGGGCAAATTCATACTTTCGTCTTATGCTAAGTCAGATAGTAACATGGTGGGCATATTCATAGTTTATACTCATGTCAAGTCAGATACTAACATTGTGGGCATATCCATACTTTCTGCTTATGCTAAGTCAGATAGTAACATCGTGGGCATATTCATACTTTCTGCTCATGCCAAGTCAGATAGTAACATCGTGGGCATATTCATAGTTTATACTCATGTCAAGTCAGATACTAACATTGTGGGCATATCCATACTTTCTGCTTATGCTAAGTCAGATAGTAACATCGTGGGGCATACTCACACTTTCTGCTCATGCCAAGTGCCAAGTCAGACAGTAACATCGCGGGCACGCTGACACTTTCTGCTCATGCCAAGTCAGACAGTAACACATGGGCACGCTGACACCTTTCTGCTCATGCTCATACAGTAACATCGTGGCACGCTGACACTTTCTGTAACTCGTGGGCACGCTGACAGTCCATGCTGTTCACAACAGTAACATCGTGGGCACGCCCGAAATGCACATTTCTGCTCATGCCATGTGGTCAGGCGGTAGTGGTCCAGTGCTGGCACAACAGGAACCCAGCTCCCAGCTCCCCTGTCCCCGAAATGCCATGGTGGTCTGTTACCATGTGATGATCCCCTCAGTCTGTACCATTTTCCATTGACTGCTGAGATGAGTACAACATGAGGCAGGTCTGCCATCTGCATATTGGAAAGCTCTGGCTGCAGACTTGGATGCACGTGATCAACGGGAAGAGACATGGCACTTTGGAACAGACACGAGTGACAAAATAACGTTTCCGCTATCCCCAGCGTGCCCTTGCCACAAGGGCGCCATGGTCATCATACTTCTACACACCAGGAGTCACCAAGGACTCCATCGCATCATAAGTCCACACATGGCTCTCAACTTCTACCACACCCACGCAGACACAGAAACCACATAGAACCACTTCCACTGTAATGGCGGTAAAAGGTATCGTTATTTACAGAACAAGATCACTGAACGGATCAGCTGCTACCGTGGATGGATTATTATTCAATTATCGTATTCGAATCGAAATTGTTTGAAATTGAAAGGAAACTGATACAGACTACACTGTGACAGAAAACAAACCAAAGACAGACATACAGGGCAAGGTACATGGTATAGCTTATCCGTTACATTATGCGAAACAGACACGTGAATTTTGTCTTTTCAGACATCACGCATAGCACACATAAAAGTTCACAAAAACAACCCACCATGGAAGTCATAAATCTGCAGCAGACATCCCTCTGAAGATTACTGTTTGGTACGTTGTTCTGTGTTGATGATGATGTCTGAAGAAGACATATCCGGCAAAAAAATCCACTTGTCTGTTTTGTACAATCTATGAACTGAATCGCCATTTCACTTCGTTCTGTGTATCTATTTTATTTTAAATTGACAAGATTTCCTATGACAACACTGTACACCGTTAACACAATGATGAATATTGATGACAAAGACAACAAGATGTACAGCCATGGTGATAATGATGGCGGAGATTGATTGAGCTGATGAGAAGTAAAAATATCAAAGCGATAATGTCAACAACAATGACGGTAAAAAAAAAGAGCAAAATTAGAACACATACAATAAGGACATTGACATTATGGCACCTTTCTATGGATGGAATAAGGAATTAATGTTATGTTCTACTTTCTCCATTGTTCAGAACTGACATGTGTAGCAACTACACTGGTTCATTCTCAGGTGACAGCTATCTTTATCACAGAGGTTCTTTTTTTTTTAGGTTCTTAAGCTGCTACAAACTCACTGCATAACTTTGCTAACACTGAGATTAACAGTTTCTAATCAGAACACTGCTACACACTGACTTTCTCTGTTCTCTGTCTGTCTAACCAAACTTTCTGTCTCTGTCTCTCTCTCCTGCCTGCCTCTCTCTCTCTCTCTCTCTCTGCCTGCCTTCTCTGTCTCTCTCTCTCTCTCTCTCTCCTCTCTCTCTCTCTCTCTCTCTCTCTCTCTCTCTCTCTCTCTCTCTCTGAAGAGGCCAATCCTGTGGTCCCTATGGTGAAGTCAGGGGAGTGTCCTGGCACAGAAAGCTGGCATTCTGACTTTGCTGATCACCTCCCCACCCCTGACCAACATCTCCATGGTGGAAGACTCGTCCACAGACTGTCTGAACACGAAAGGAAACAGCGAGAACAGACGACTGCACGCAGCCCGCGCTTCCAGATGGCGAGGGGCAGGCGACTCCAGCTTGTGCAGATAGGATGACGTCACACACAACCAGGGGAAGTAATTCACCCCAACACGGCCGGCATGTTGCAGGGGACCGGAAGAAGAGCTCCAGCAAAGGGACGCAACTGCAGAGGGAAAACGTGGGTTAGAGGATAGCGGAAGTTGGCTCTGTACTGACGAATGTCGTCATACAGGTGTGTTCCGTTGGTGCGGAAGAAGAAGATGTCGATGTAAGGCCAGCGGTAATCTCGTAGCTTCAGGGTGGGGAGCGCCTTTCCAATAGAACTTCCATTGACGGCCTGAGGGTGCTGACAAACCGAAACCCGGAATGGAACTCAGCGCCTTGATTATTTGGGGCCGTTGCCCGGCAGCCATCATGACGTCAATGTCGTCATCCCAGGGAATGACGTCATGATGTCTGTAGGCCCCGAGCAAAGAGCCTCCGTACAGAAAGTAGGTCAGGTTACTGGCCTCACACACACGGATAAACTGGTGGAAGATGTACAGCATCAGCTGTCGCTCCTCTCTGTTTATTAGTGGCTGAAAGGCCATGGACAGATCAGGGGCGACAACCAGTGGCTCCTTGACTCTCAACATCTCCTTTGCTGAACTGCCCTTCTGTGTTTGCATTGGATCATAGTACTGGACACTCAAGGATCCAGATTCTGGCTTTTGTTGTCTCAAAGTAAAGCAAATCCAGTTGACCCACACGAGTCAGATCGATAGATCTCAAGCTGAAATTGTTCAGGTCAGGGAATACCCAGTTAGTCTGTTCTGTCTGTAGTGGATCATCTTTGCCATCTTTCTCTTCCCCAGAAATGGCGTCATCAAATAAAATTCCATAAGTTTGATTTTCAGGAGAGGACATCCTTAGTGCTGATCTTTTATCAAACACTGAAAATGTTGGCTGATCTAGACTGGAATGGTCTGAGGGAATAAGTTTGGTGGAATGTAGAATCGCCCCTGGAATCCGCCTTGCTGTTGTTAGCGTCATGTGCGTGCTT
>JADBJO010001032.1:325000-327500 GCA_016801955.1 Conus betulinus
ACTCTCACTCCTTCCTCGCTGCCTCAGCTTAACTTCTCTCTGCCCCCCCAAAAAACTGTTCGCAACTTTGGTGTCACAAACTCAAGCCGAACTTTGTATTTCCTCGCTCGTTTATTATGGCCTTGACGCTTTCATTGCCTCCTACGGTGCTGTTTTTCGTTGCTCCTACCGTCAATGATGAGCTAGGGAGAAGAGAATTAATGATTACTTGACAGTAAGAGCTAGAGTAAACTGTAGCATTTTGAGCATAGAACACCAGTGTAGGTCTGAGTACTGATCCTTGACTGACGCCGTGAGTGACGGGTGATATGGGACCCATCCAGGGAGACAGAATAAAATCTGTTTGAAAGAAATGAAGACACGAATTCAAACCTATTCTGCGCCAACTTCTAAATCTTTGTTTTTTTTTTTTTTTTCATTTTAGACGATTGAGTTCAAAAGTCAAGAGCTTTCTCGAAGTCTAACTGGAGAAAAACTGTAAGGTTATTATTGGTAATGGTATGTCGTTGAAGCCAGTCACTATTCAATGCACAGAATGGTGGATCTTTGATCCTGGCTTGTTTTGATGGAAAAAAAGAAAGAAGTAGAGTAATTCAGGATAGGTTATGTTTGTGATAGTTCACGAGCTTTAAGAGGGAGGAATGTGTGGTTTGAGTTTTTTCTTTATCCATTGTAGATAGATTTTATTTTAGAGCTATTAAAAAAATCTCGAGGGAATACTGTTTCGATATGCATGGCTTGTAAATACCAGTTATCATAGGAGCTGACAAATTTGCTTGCTTTTTTTTTTTTTTTTACATCCATTTTATTAACGATGAATAAGAACCACTTTAATTTCAATGAATAACAGCATCATACACTTCGTGTGCATCCCTCCTCTCTCTCTCTCTCTCTCTCTCTCTCTCTCCTCTCTCTCTCTCTCTCTCTCTCTCTCTCTCTCTCTCTCTCTCTCTTTGTATATGTAAATAGAATGAGAAACACAGAGAGAGAGAGAGAGAGAGAGAGAGAGAGAGAGAGAGAGAGAGAGAGAGAGAGAGAGAGAGAGAGAGAGAGAGAGAGAGAGAGAGAGAAGACAGCAGCAAACATATAAACAATTTGCTGGAGAGATTTCTGTCTGTTTTTCTTTTCTCTGTTCTTCCTGCAGCAGGGAGACGAGGGCCATACAGAGACACCAGGGACATAGAGACAGAGTTCTGATGACTTGTGTTCCTTTCCAGCGATGTAATACAGTCTGCACTCTGCGCTGAGCACACAGAAGAAGAATGGCACAACAACAGCTGGGACCAGTGACAGCGTCTGGAGGTTTGGCTGAAGATGGATTATATCTGCAGATCTCTTTCCTTGCGTGCGTGTGTTTTGTGTCTGTTTGTTTGTGTGGGTGTGTGTGGTGCACTACTCTCCCTCCTCTCCTCTCCTCTCTCTCCTCTCTCTCCCTCCCCTCTCTCCTGTTCTTCTTTCCTTTTCTCTCTGTTCTTCTTCTCTCTCCTCGTCTCTCTCTCTCTCTCTCTCTCTCCTCCTCTCTCTCTCTCTCCCCTCTGTGGTGTGCCTCTGGTCTCTCCTCTCGTCCTCTCCTCTCATGCTTCTCGTCTCTGTCCTCGGTTCCTCTCCTCTGCTCTTCTCTCTCCTCTCTCGGCTCTCCCTCTCTCTCTCTCTCTCCCTCTTCTCTCTCTCCGCTCTCTCTCTCCCCTCTCTCATCTCTCTTGTGGGGCCTGTGCCCTCTCTCTCTCTATCACCTCCTCTCCTCTCTCTCCTCTCGTCTCGCCTCCTCCCTCCCTCTCTCCTTCTCTCTCCGCTCTCTTATTCTCTGTGCTTCTCTATCTCACCCTCTCTCTCCCTCTCTCCCTCTCTCCTCTCCTCTCAATCGCCTCTCTCTCATCTCCTCTCTCGTCTCGCTCTCTCTCTCCCCTCTCTTCTCTCTCCAGTCTCTCCTCTCGTTCGTCTCTCTCATCTTCTGGATGTGTCAATAACACTGTGGACGTTGCTTCCAGAGGAGAACCATGCGCCTTGCGTGCTGGGCTCTGCTTAATAAAGAACGGCAGCCGAAACAGACATTGATCTGATATTTGTTTTTCTTTCAGCTTGGAGTGGGTGAGGTGCTAAGGAGAGGTGGTGGAAGGGGGTTCCTTGGGACGCTGGAAAAAGTCAAAGACTCTGGAACCGCTGTCAGTCTGCCTTTAACTCCTGTCTGATGGTGTGGTCCGAGTGACAGTCTTTCAGATGTCCTAATAAAGAGGCGGGGGTTTTCGCCTCTCTCTCTTTCAACATGATCTCATGAACTGGTCCCACTGTGATTGTGGTTCGGACGACACAGTCAGGGACGGGTGTTTTCTCCCTTTCAACAAGATCTCGTAGAGTGGGCCGGGTCGAAACATTCAGATGATACAATTTACCATCTCTCCTTCAACGCGGTCTCATAAAACTGGTCCGAGTGATGATCGTTAAGATAACACAATGAAATGAGGTTCCGTGTGTTACATTTCACCTAGCACACGGAAAAGCG
>JADBJO010001032.1:330000-352500 GCA_016801955.1 Conus betulinus
TCTCGAGATTAACACCTCACTTCCCCGTCTGTGCTGATGGTGAAAGCCTCTAAACAGCGAACTCTCACGCCCCCGCCAGCCTACCCCCCCCCCCCACACACACACACACCACCCACACACACACACACACCCCACACACCTTCTTCCGTTCACGTGTCACTCACTTCTGGCTCACTGCCCATTTCTGGGAACTATGCATCACTGTCAGGGTTTCTTTCTGTCCCTGCCTTCTTCCCATTTTCTCCCTCAGCTCTTGTGCCTTCCCCCTGTGGGAGCTAATACACATAAAGTGACATGATGATGATCGATTGGACATTTTCCATTTTCTCTTTTGCTTCTTCTACGGGTCTCCTGTATCTGTTTTTCCTTTCATGCATACATTGATCTATGAAAAGTCCAAACTTATGTCTGTCAGACATGGAGTCCCTCTTGGAGTCCTCTTCTATCCCCTACTGATTTGCATATATGTCATCGACTTCTGTTGTTGCTATCTTTAGAAAAATTACATGTACGTACAATCATGTGTTATACGCAATATTACGCGTTTCAATGTTTACATTTATTTAGTAAAGTGACTGACTTAACTGTGAACCAGTAAAACAGCTCTAAGGTGAATCTGAAAGACATCAGTTTCATTCAGCAGAAACTATGTCTCTTATTGTTCACCACCTTACTGTTTAAAACATTCGTATTTGTGTCTGAAGGACACAATGATAAACGACACATTACTCGATTGCTCATAAATGAAAAGCAATGGCTGCCTACTCACATGAATAGCTATGAGGCATTATTGAAAAAGATTTTTCTTGGGCTTACCATACAAGGTCTTTGAGGAACTGTTTGTCCCCCCCAAAGAAGGAAATCAGATGGAAAAATCTGGGTGGAATTATTTGGAAAGTGTAGATCCCTCCATGCCCAATGATATCTCCAGCATCGCTCACCCCACACTAGGTCCCTCCATGCCCAATGATATCACCACCACCAATCCACCCCACACTAGGTCCCTCCATGCCCAATGATATCACAACTCACCCCACACTAGGTCCCCCCATACCCTATGATATCACCACTCACCCCACACTAGGTCCCTCCATGCCCAATGATATCACCACTCACCCCACACTAGGTCCCTCCATGCCCAATGATATCACCAGCATCACTCACCCCACACTAGGTCCCTCCATGCCCAATGATATCACCACTCACCCCACACTAGGTCCCTCCATGCCCAATGATATCACCACTCACCCCACACTAGGTCCCCCCATGCCCAGTGATATCACCACTCACTCCACACTAGGTCTCTCCATATGTCCAATGATATCACCACTCACCCCACACTAGGTCCCTCTATGCCCAATGATATCACCACTCACCCCACACTAGGTCCCTCCATGCCCAATGATATCACCACTCACTCCACACTAGGTCCCTCCATGCCCAATGATATCACCACTCACTCCACACTAGGTCTCTCCATATTCCAATGATATCACTACTCTCACCCCACACTAGGGTCCCTCCATGCCCAATTATATCACCACTCACCCCACACTAGGTCCCTCCACGCCCTGTCCCATCGTCACCACACACAGTGTCCACACACAATGATATCACCACTCACCCCACACTAGGTCCCTCCACGCCCTGTCCCGTCGTCACCACACACAGTGTTTCACACATCCACCTCTCAGCAGCAGCACCGTCTGTCTGGCAGCGTGTTACCGACCTTCCCTCTTCCCTGCCTCTCACAGGCTGTGATGGAATGGGTGAGTGGGGGGAGAGAGTCACTGCGCTGTCTTTCCATCGCCAAAGGCTTCTGGCTTCATCGCTGGCTGACCGCTGGATTGGGTGAGTGCTTGGTGGAGGTGGTTGGGGTGGGGCGAGGGGAGGAAGTGAGAGAATGAGAGTATTAGGCCAGGCAGGATGATGGGCTGGGTTACGCAAGATTGTGTCCTGATAGTTCTCAGGAAAGGGATAATGTCGACCAGAGAGAGAGGGGAGAGAGAGAGAGAGAGAGAGAGAGAGAGAGAGAGAGAGAGAGAGGGAGAGTAGGGAGACAGAGAGAGAGAGTAGGGAAGAGAGAGAGAGAGAGAGAGAGAGAGAGAGAGGAGAGAGAGAGATGGGGAGGGTAGGCGATAGGGAGTGTGAAGGGGTTTTGGGGTAGGTGAGAGAGAGAGAGAGAGAGAGAGAGAGAGAGAGAGAGAGAGATGAGAGAGAGAGAGGAGATCGAGAGAGAGATAGAGAGAGAGAACGAATGAAAGATTTTCATCAGTATATGTCAAGTGCCCCTTGTGATTGTGCTCCAGTTTAACATAACGATTCATACATCAGGTACCGTGACATAGTCTGACAACAGGACACAGACAGATAAGCATTTTAGGTGCACACAATGTTTATGACAGTTAGGTCCATCAATTAAATGATTATAGTTGTGGGCCTCTTGAAAGCCTTGCGTGAATATATGCACATGCTCTTCATCATACTTTTTCATTTTGATTTTTGCTGAAGCAAAGCAGCGCGAAATAAACGAGGGTGGAAGGAGAGAGAGAGAGAGAGAGAGAGAGAGAGAGAGATAGAGAGAGAGAGAGACCCAGACAGACAGACAGACAGACAGACAGACAGACAGAGACATAGAGACCTGGAACAAAAACAGATAACAATTGACGGAGAAATATTTGAACCACGTGGACAAGAATGTAAACCGGGTGCCCGTCCAGCTAAAAAAAAAGCTATCTGGACAAGTAGACTCACACAGACAAGAGAGACAGATGGCGACATTTCAAAGCAGACAGATACACGGACATATACTGATGGACATACACATAAAGAGACATATCCCCACGGAGCAGGGAAAGTTCTACGACTTACGTCATGACACTTTTGTTCTTTGCAGAGAAATCTCTTTGTTTTCTCAGAGAAATCTCTTTGTTTTCTCAGAGAAATCTCTTTGTTTTTTCTCGTGATTTTGACTGCTTTCTTTTGTGTCACAGTTCATGATTTGGTGTTGAAAACGATTACATCAACGGGGAAAACAATAAACCCAAAGAGAAGGTGCAGGTGGGACAGACGATGAGAGGATGAAGGACAGTGATGGATACAGTGGGAGGTATGTCAATGACATTTATCTCGACATTAGCGCTTCACGCCCTGTTCACCCGATGAAGACAGCCTCCAGAATGACCAACGCTCACGTGACATTGTCCCCCTCCCTTCCCTTCCTTCCACACCCATTGCTCCTGTGTCCCCTCCTGCTCGTCATGTGTGTGTCAGCACTGTTTCTCACTGCCACTGTTCGTATGCCCCACCCCCCACCCCCCCCTGCTCTTCATGTGTGTGTGTGTGTGTGTGTGTGTGTGTGTGTTGTGTGTGTGTGCGCGCACTGTTTCTCAATGTCCACCCTCTCCCCTTCCTTCCACTCCCATTGTTCCTATCCCCCCCCCCCCCCCCCCCCCCCCCCCCCCGTGCTCTTCATGTGTTTGTCAACACTGTTCCTCACTGTCATTGTCCCTGTGTCACCTCCTGCTCTTCATGTGTGTGTGTCAACACTGCTCCTCACTGTCATTGTCCCTGTGTCACCTCCTGCTCTTCATGTGTGTGTGTCAACACTGCTCCTCACTGTCATTGTCCCTGTGTCAACTCCTGCTCTTCATGTGTGTGTGTGTCAACACTGCTCCTCACTGTCATTGTCCCTGTGTCACCTCCTGCTCTTCATGTGTGTGTGTCAGCACTGTTTTTTTTTTCCACTGTCATCCCATTTGTTGCTTGAAGAAAAAAGAATTGATTTTCTGACCCGTTGTAGTTAGTTCCGTTGCTGTAAGCGCCCTTGGCACACAGTGCTAAGGGTGCATGCTTTTTCAGAAAGTAGGAGCTTCATCCCTGTGAACAGTGCTCTCTTTCCCAGCTAGGTTCAGCCCTGAGTTGCCATGGCAAGACGCACGATTGTCTAGCGGAGATATACACATTTGTCACGTGCAAGGAAAACAGTCTGACGTCTGTACACTGTGCCACAGACAGACCGGTTAGTTAAGATCCTCCAGCCCTCCTGAGAGATAGGTTCCATGGCGAACTACATAATCGATAATCTCTAGTCAGGAACATCTCAGAAACACATGGACATGCCCTATTTCGGTCTCTTCCTTCCCCAGACATGATTTGGAACCAAAAGTGTCTGACCAGCTAGTGAGGATCTGGGAAATAATATTGTGTTTAAACATGCCTTCTGGTATGTGTGTTTATTTCTTGTTTCCTTTATTTCTTTACATTTCGAGTACTCCTTTACCTTCTTTTCTATTGTGTTCTTTTTTTCATCAGCCCTTCTTCCTTTGCTTCGTTTCTGTCACTCATCCCACAACGTTTTCCTTCCTTTCTTTTTTCAGGGAAACCCTCAATGTTAATGGCCGGAGGAGCTCAGGTACCGGCTGCAGAGGTTCGAAGAAAAAAACTAAGTTATTTCTAGACGAGTTCATCAGTGCGCAAGGAATGGGAAGGTCTTCAAAACTTAGTGACAGGAGTCACTAGGTGAAGCAATTGAATATGAACGTCATGGGAACACACACACACACACACACAACACGCACGCACGCACGCACGCACGCACGCACGCACGCACGCACGCACGCACGCACACACACACACACACACACACACAAACATGCATACACACACATAAGCTGTTTCAGAGGAGTCTCTCTTATGCTGACTTTAATCTGTCTGTCTGTCTGTCTGTCTGTCTGTCTCTCTCTCTCTCTCTCTCTCTCTCTCTCGTCTCTCTCTCTCTCTCTCTCTCTCTCTCTCTCTCTCTCACTGCTGTAATGTCTTTTTTCTCTGCTGTCCTTTTCATCCTTTTACGTCTCATTCTTCTTCTCCTCCTTCATCTTCTCAATCTTCTTCATCTCAGTCTTCTTCTTCTTCTTCTTCTTCTTCTTCTTTCTTCTTCTCTTCTTTCTTCTTCTTCTTCTCCTCCTCCTCCTCCTCCTCCTCCTTCCTCCTCCTTCCTTCCTTCTTCTTTCTCTTCTTCTTCTCTTCTTCTTCTTCTCTTCTTCTTCTTCTTTCTTCTTCTTCTTCTTTCTGTAAAGAGTCATGGGGACACCGCGCTGTAGAACTGTTCACCAGCTTTCTTCTCCCACTCATTTGGTTGTCTGCCAGGGCCTGACTTTCTGTCCTAAGTTTGCCTGTCCATTCTGCAATGTTGTCAGTCCGTCATCTGCATCTGCTCTCATCTCCAGCCCCATTTTCCATTCAACAGTTCCTCGGAGAATTGCTTTGGCAAGGTCAGTGAACCTTGCAGTGTGGCCACACCGACATAGTTTTCTTTCCATATTTTATGTAAGAAAATCTTCGTTTGGATCTGATGTGCTGCCTGATTGTTTGGCGTTCTTGTTCATTGGAAATATTACCATATATCCTGTATCTGTTATATTGCATTAGAACTTTAGTTTCACAAACACATGCGCGCGCGCGCGCGCACACACACACACACACACACACACACACACACACACACACACACACACACACACAGTGCTGTCTTCTCTACTGTCCTCCCCCCACCCCTCTCTTTCAAACAAATCCTGCCTCCCAAACTTGCCAAAAACTGTTATAACAGCATCACTCACCCTACACTAGGTCCCTCCATGACCAATGATATCACCACTCACCCCACTAGGTCCCTCCATGCCCAATGATATCACCACTCACCCCACACTAGGTCCCTCCATATGTCCAATGATATCACCACTCACCCCACACTAGGTCCCCCCATGCCCAATGATATCACAACTCACCCCACACTAGGTCCCCCCATGCCCAATGATATCACAACTCACCCCACACTAGGTCCCTCCATATGTCCAATGATATCACCACTCACCCCACACTAGGTAGGTCCCTCCATATGTCCAATGATATCACCACTCACCCCACACTAGGTCCCTCCATGCCCAATGATATCACCACTCACCCCACACTAGGTCCCTCCATGCCCAATGATATCACCACTCACCCCACACTAGGTCCCTGCATGCCCAATGATATCACCACTCACCCCCACACTAGGTCCCTCCATGCCCAATGATATCACCACTCACCCCACACTAGGTCCCCCCATGCCCAATGATATCACCACTCACCCCCACACTAGGTCCCTCCATATGTCCAATGATATCACCACTCACCCCACACTAGGTCCCCCCATATGCCAATGATATCACCACTCACCCCACACTAGGTCCCTCCATGCCCAATGATATCACCACTCACCCCACACTAGGTCCCTCCATGCCCAATGATATCACCACTCACTCCCCCACACTAGGTCCCTGCATGCCCAATGATATCACTACTCACCCCACACTAGTCCCTCCATGCCCAATGATATCACCACTCACCCCACACTAGGTCCTTGCATGCCCAGTGATATCACCACTCACCCCACACTAGGTCCCCCCATGCCCTATGATATCACCACTCACCCCACACTAGGTCCCTCCATACCCAATGATATCACCAATCACCCCACACTAGGTCCCTGCATGCCCGGTGATATCACCACTCACCCCACACACTAGGTCCCTCCATGCCCAATGATATCACAACTCACCCCACACTAGTCCCTCCATGCCCAATGATATAACTCACCCCCACACTAGGTCCCTCCATGCCCAATGCCACAGCCAGCACACAGTGTCCACACACATCCTCACCTCTAAACACCACGATCTGTATGTGGCAGACCTATCTCCTGCCTGCCTCCCACAGGCTGTGAGAGAGAGAGAGAGAGAGAGAGAGAGAGAGAGAGAGAAGAGAGAGAGAGAGAGAGAGAGAGAGAGAGAGGAGAGGCAGTCAGTGTCAGTCGCCTTCCAGTGACGACAGCGTCAACGCCTGCTCTACGATGTACTGGAATAGAGGGTGGGGGGGGGTGGTGAGTACAGGGTAGTGGTGAGGGTTGCCTTCGATCAGGGAGCGAGATTATGTCCTGATGCTTTGAAAGAAAGGGGGAAGGGAGGCGACAACATAGCAGAGAAGAAGAAGAAGAGAATAGAAGGTGGTGCAGTGTGGGTGGATCGGGCAAACAACTCACAAGACAGCCACCTTATGAGAGATTAGCATCAGGGCACACACCCACACACAACACACCGAGAGAGAGAGAGAGAGGAGAGAGAGAGAGAGAGAGAGAGAGAGAGAGAGAGACATACACACACAGACAGAGACACAGGCACACACACACAGGACACACAGACACACCCACCCACAGATCATGTTAGCGAGACTGAGGACAGATTGAGCCATAGATGAAGGTAAGGAGTGACAGAAAGACAGCTACTGAACTCATGGGAATGGGCAGAGGGCAGCGGTGCCAGTCAGATAAACATCCAGAAAGGTATAGATACACATGAAGAGAGAAGAGAGAGGAGAGGAGAGAGAGAGAGAGAGAGAGAGAGAGAGAGAGAGAGAGAGAGACAGAGAGAGAGAGAAGAGAGAGACGAGAGAGGAGAGAGAGATAGAGAGAGAGAGAGAGAGAGAGAGAGAGAGAGAGAGAGAGAGAGAGAGAGAGAGAGAGAGAGATGAAGCAGCACCCATAGGCAGTGCAAGATGTTCAGCCAAACGTTAAAATATGCACACACACACACACACACACACACACACACACACACACACACACGCGCGCGCGCGCGCGCGCGCGCGCGCGAGCGCGCACGCACGCACGCACGCACGCACGCACGCACACACACACACACAGGCCAAGAGACGCTGAAATCCAGAGAGCGACGAACTGAGAGAATACAGTTAGCTGACCAGATGAAGGGATGGAGGACTGCAATGGATGGAGAGGGCAGAGAGAGGGGAGAGTATCCATGGCCTGCATCTCCAGATTAACGCTTCACGCCCCGTCTACACTGATAGAGACAGCTTCCTGAATGGAGATTAACGCTTCACGCCCCGTCTACACTGAGGGAGACAGCCTCCTGAATGGAGATTAACGCTTCACGCCCCGTCTACACTGATAGAGAGAGCTTCCTGAATGGAGTTTAACGCTTCACGCCCCGTCTACTGAGGGAGACAGCCTTCTGAATGGAGATACACGCTTCACGCCCCGTCTACACTGAGGGAGACAGCTTCCTGAATGGAGATTAACGCTTCACGCCCCGTCTACACTGAGGGAGACAGCCTCCTGAATGGAGATATAAACGCTTCACACCCTGTCTACACTGAGGGAGACAGCCTCCGGAGTTCCCCGTCTACACTGAGAGAGACAGCTTCGGAAAGAGTGGCGGTCACGTGACAATGTCCACCCGTACTTCCCTTTCCTACCCACCTATTCTCTCTTCCTTTTTTTTTTCCTCTCTCTCTACCTGAGGGTGTCAGCACTGTTTGTGAGTATTGACCCAAGTGCTGTTTGATGCTGTAGGACAGACTTTTTAATCCCTGCGTTATTTCGTATGCTAGTGCTGTTGCATTTGGACACAGTACAAGTGCATGAAAATGTGTTTTTTTTTTTAATGAAACTTGTAAAAACATTTGCGAAAAAAAGAAGTGTTATTGTACGCACATTGTAGTCAACAAGTGCCTCAGAGAGTGCGAATGCCTAAGAGACTCTTCAATAATGTAATAATATATGGAACAATAGCTGACACAGACATATGTGTAAGTTGATATCATGCTCAAGTTAAAAAAAAATTGTTTAGAGGATACTGACTGACTCTGCCCAAAATGGAGGAGGAAGAAAAAGACGAAGAAGAGGAAGAAGTAGAGAAACAACAGAACAACAACAACAACAACAACAACAACAACAGCAGCAGCAGCAGCAGCAGCAGCACCAAAAAACAACAGCAACTAGAAGAAGAAGAAGAAGAAGAAGAAAGAAGAAGAAGAAGAAGAAGAAGAAGATGATGATGATGATGATGATGATGATGATGATGATGATGATGATGATGATGACGATGATGATGGGAGACACACTGTAACGAGATGAATGGAGAGAGTGGAGGGACACAGTGTAATGAGATGAATGGAGAGAGTGGAGGGATACACTGTAATGAGATGAATGGAGAGAGTTTAGGGACACACACTGTAACAAGATAAATGGAGAGAGAGCGGAGGGACACACTGTTACGAGATGAATGGGAGAGAGTGGAGGGACGCACTGTAACGAGATGAATGGAGAGAGCGGGAGGGACACACTGTTATGAGATGAATGGAGAGAGTGGAGGGACACACTGTAACGAGATGAATGGAGAGAGAGGAGGGACACACTGTTACGAGGTGAATGGAGAGAGTGGAGGGACACACTGTTACGAGATGAATGGAGAGAGTGGAGGGACACACTGTTACGAGATGAATGGAGAGAGTGGAGGGACACACTGTAACAAGATGAATGGAGAGAGCGGAGGGACACACTGTTACGAGATGAATGGAGAGAGTGGAGGGACACACTGTTACGAGATGAATGGAGAGAGTGGAGGGACGCACTGTAACAGATGAATGGAGAGAGTGGAGGGACACACTGTTACGAGATGAATGGAGTGGTTTAGGAAATATTCCTTTTTTAGGAGTGGGAGAGAGAGAGAGGAGAGAGAGAGAGAGAGAGAGAGAGAGAGAGAGAGAGAGAGAGAGAGAGAGAGAGAGAGAGAAATGGGTACGGGCACAGGGGAAGAGACTGCATACAACACACACACACCCACACACGCACACACACACACACACACACACACACACACACACACACACACACACACACATATATATATATATATATATATATATATATAGAGAGAGAGAGAGAGAGAGAGAGAGAGAGAGAGAGAGACGGTGCCGAAACATGCGAACTGGTCGGACAGTTCATGCTATCCAACATCCAAAAACAACTCGGAAAGCAAGCCGGACTATACAGAGACGACGGCCTCGCCGCGCTAAACAACAATCCAAGAACCATCGAAAACAAGAAAAAAGAACTATGCAAAATTTTCCAAAACCCCACCATCGAAGCAAACAAAAAGGTAGTGAACTACTTAGACATAACACTTGACCTCAACAACTACATATATAAACCATACAAGAAACCTAATGACACTCCCATTTATGTAAACATCAATAGCAACCACCCAACATCTATACTAAAACCATACCCAATGGCATAAACAAGAGATTATCTAATCTGTCACATAATGAAAGAGTATTCAACAACGCAGCAGCAGAGTACCAAGAGGCATTGCAAAAAAAGTGGTTACAGCTACAAACTACAATACAACCCAGATAACAACAAAAAAAAAAAAAAAAAAAGCAGGAAAAGGAAAATCACATGGTACAACCCTCCATATGATGGACGAGTAAAAACAAACGTAGGGAAAGAATTTTTTAAAATTTTGACAGCATCCTTCCCAAAAAAACACAAATTGTCCCAAATATTCAACAAGAACACCATCAAACTATCATATTCATGCATGCCTAACCTTAAAAATATAATTGATCATCATCCAACAAAATGAAAAGCAACACAGCAAAGAAAGGGTGAAGAAAGGAAATCCTGCAATTGTACTAAAAAGAACAGTGTCCCTTAAGCAACAAATGCCTCTATAACAACATTGTATACCAAGCCACTGTGACATCAGAAAATGAAAAAGAAACATACATAGGGATCACTGAAAATCACTTCAAAACCAGATATGCAAACCATAAACAGTCATTCAACAAAGAAAAATACAAAACCAAACAGAACTGAGCAAATATATTTGGAGACTTAAAGAAAAAAAAAAAATAAACTATAACATATCCTGGAAAATCATTAAAAGGGCATCACCATACAATAACATTTCAAAAGATGCAACCTATGTTCAAGCCAATTCGCACGTGCAAACAGTGACATTAGGCCATATAACACCGGCAGTAGGCGACCCAAAACCATCCTGAGGAGAGCCAGCGCTCGAAACAGATCTGTTTGATTTTAAAACTTCCTTTTACCATACTATATATATATATATATATATATATATATATATATATATATATATATATATATATATTATAACAAAGCTTGCTCTTGTCTTAGCTTGAAGAAATAGGGGGAGATAAGCATTCATATCTGCAGTGGCAGATAATTCTGCCTAACTAACGGTATGTGCTTGAGTGGGTTAATGGGAATAATATAAATGCTTCTCAAATGAGCCTTCAGCACGCTTACAGTCTCCAAGAGGGTGACAATCTAACATAATCATAACTCCTGGTCAGATACCAGTATTTCGAAACCTGGTTGTTTCTCCTCAGTGACCACGGAAAGTGGTAACTTGGCTCCTCCGCCTTTTCATAGACATAAGAACAAGCTTTGTTTATAATTGAATATTTCTTGCAGTCATTGCAACACCAAGCTGCTCTGTAAGTTGCTGGAATGATGTTCGTACTTTTCCTTGGAATTTATTAGTTTTTATTATTATTATTATTATATATATATATATATATATATATATATATATATATATATATATATATATATATACTCAGACGCTATCAGACGCTATCTTTTTCTTCACTATATGTATCGGTTTTTCGCCTTCCCATATGGAAGTGTTAATGTTCATATCGCAGATAATGTCGTGTCATGTAACTGTTTATATTACAAGGAAACTCGAGCCTTTACAGCAGCGGGGGAAAATTCCAGCCAGGTCTGGCAAAATGTTCAGGTCACATTTCTGATCTCCAGTCCAGGTGAGACCGCTGACCTCATCAAATGGAAGAGGAAAATGAGAATAGGAGGAAAACAAAAGCAAAGCATGTAACAGAGGGGTCTCTCTGGCCCAGTAAAGCCATTTGTGTGCGTGAGGGTCTTTCGTTAATCTCTGGTCTGTCTTTGTACCTTGTTAGGCTTCATAGGATATACATGCCCTTAAACTGCTGACACACGAGCCTTTTCGTCCGTACAGTTGAGACGAAACGTTTGAACCTGTGCGGTCCGACCAGTCAGTGTCGAACGGACGGAGTGCTTAACGATAGTTTTAAAACCTTCGAGTTTGATCCCACATGCCGCTTCAAAGGACTGTACAATTGAACACGAAGCTTTTTTTCTCGAATATTTAGATTCTTACAATTTTTTTTTGAGTTGGCATTCCAAAGCACATCATGGCCTTGGTACAATTCAATCAAATGTTTAGTCTCCGAATCGGAGAGTCTGACCGCCTTGCTGGACGACGCCATTTTTTCCTTGTGCCATGGGTGTTGGCTGAATGCTGAGCGTTGATTGGTTGGAGGATACTAACTGTCCGTTTCGAATAGATCACGGTGTATCTCGAACGGTCGGGTTTACCTGGATGCCGAAGTCCGTTTGAGATGTACGTTTACTATGACAGACGCTACGTTTGAGATCGGGTTCGACCGGTACTTCCGAAGCGTACGGGCGGGGAGGCTCGTGTGTCAGCCCCTTTACGCCCTTCGACCCCGTCTCGCCCCGATGAGTGTGTCTGTCGTGTAGTGTTCTGATCTGATGGAGCAAACTGCGTCACGACTCTAATGCGTCACTAGGTCGCCGACCAGACGTTGCTGTTTGTAGGACACCAAGGATACTTGATATCAAATTTGGTGGCGATCAGCCCAAAACTGTGGCCGTGTATAGCGAACAGACAGACAGACAGACAGACAAACTGAGCTTTATATATATATATATATATATATATATATATAAGTTTAAAAATATGATTAAAAAGGAGATTAAAAAAACACCAACAAACTTGTTTCAAGCTCTCTGCTCTCCTCAGGGTGTTCATTTTGGGCACGCTACCGGTGTTTATATATTGTGTGTGTGTAAGCGTGAGTTCTGCATGTGTTTCACGTGGCCTGTATCTTTTTACAATTTGATTTTTTGGGGGGTGCGTTCAGGGGGGGTGTGTTAAGAAATGGTGTGTTGACAAGAATTTCCATTTGTGCCTGCAATTGTTTATGATCTCAACTTTTGAATTCAGAGTTGCTAGATGAGGTTTGCATAATATCAGCCACTTTTCTGTAGAACATAGGTTGCATTTTTTAGAGATATTGTTGTATGGTGCTGCTCTTTTTATAATTTCCATGATATATTGTAGTCTATTTTTTATCTTTAAGTTTCCAAATGTGTTTACTTAGTTCTGTTTGGTTTTTATATTTTTTTTCATTTTTGAAGGACTGTTTATGGTTTGCATATCTAGTTTTGAAATGGTTTGCAGTAATCCCTATGTATGTTTCTTTGTCACTATCAGTTGTTACTACTGTGGCTTGGTATACAATATTATTGTAAAGGCATTTATTATTCAGGGGGCATTGATCTTTTTTAGTTTGCAGTTACAAGATGTCGTTTTGTTACCCTTTTTGGCTGTGTTGCCTTTAGTTTTGTTAGATGAGTCAATTATGTTTTTGATGTTGGATAACATGAAGAGGCCGACAAGTTCGCAAGTTTCGGCACCATCATATGATCCCATTGTGACATCAAAAGTTGAATTCCTACTTGTACTCTTAGTCCAGATTTCATTTTTGCTGTATAGTAAAGTTTTCTTTGTATGGAAAATGATTTCCATTTCTGACCCCGATATTTCTGTATATTTGTTAGCGAATTTTATTGCTTTGGTAAGCAGCTTTTCATCTATAGATGGATAAAAATCTACTATATCAAATGTTATAAACACTGTGTTTTCTTGTTTATTGAGTTTTTTTTTAAACCATTGTATGACTTCATAATTTTTTTCCAGAGATTGAGTTCAGTGTTTTCTTTTATGTTTTTTTATGGTTTTCTCTAGGATCTTTTTATTTTTATTTTTTTTTTTTTTTTTACAAATTTCCCCTAGTTCCGATTTATTTTGAAGGGTTCATCAACCTACATGTTGGATTGTTCAAGAAATTAGGTTTGTGGTCTTTGAGTGTAATAAAAGCTTCTCTTACTGCTGTTGTCTGTACTCTATCACCTAGATCCATTTGATGTACAAGTTCCTTTTCTTTATATCTGATATGATCATGCGTAGCCTTATCAGTCTTTCTGTAATTTTTTTGGATGTTTTCGTCAAGGAGTTTTGAGTACTCCTTAGGTTCTATTTTATAAAAGTTACTGGTTTTATCCGCCTTCACGAACTTGTCCTCGTCACATTTCCGAGATAGTAACAAAACTCAAGTTAAATGCATGGAACACAAAATATTCTTGCCATGTTTTTTTGTACTTGTGGTAATCCTATTTCAGTGCATGATTTGTTGCGAGAATGTTCTGTCTGAGCTCCAGTTTATAAAGAAAATTCTATTGATATCAACGTCCAAGATATAAGTCAAATATTGTCCAGCCCTTCTATCATAAACATTGCTACTATTATCGCACAATCTGAAATTGCCAAGCTGCTTTGATGCGTGTTTATATTTACCACTAATTCAAAAAATTATTGTTGTATTTTTTTACCTTTGAGGTTAAGCTTTGTTAGTTGGAGATGACGTTTTAAATTATTTTTTGTCTAATATCATCAATGGTGAACAGACGTTAAATAAAACCACTGAACTGAACTGAACTGATCCGCCTTCACGAATATTTGTTGTTGTTGTTTGTTTTAAGCTTGTTTTTTTAGCTTGTTTTTAACCTCACACACACACACACACACACACACACACACACACACACACACACACACACACACATATATATATATATATATATATATATATATATATATATATATATATATATATATATATATATGTATATGTGTGTGTGTGTGTGTGTGTGTGTGTGTGTGTGGAGAGAGAGAGAGAGAGAGAGAGAGAGAGAGAGAGAGAGAGAGAGAGAGGGTTACACTCGAGAGTCAAAAATGTTTAATTCACTTATCAAACATTTCAGGCAGTCTATGATTTGTTTCATTTTTTTTTTTTTCTTTTTTAATATTCTACAGTCATTCTAAACACACACTAAGATCAAAGATGGTGACAACAAAGAGTCTAACTATAGAGATGATGATGAAGATGAAGATGATGATGATGATGATGATGATGATGAAGATGTTAATGATGATTTTTAACAAATCTTAAATGAATAAATAAAAATAAATAAACAAATGAATGAATATAAGTAAATACACAAATTAATCAATCAATAGATAGATACATAAACAAATAAATGAATAAATATACATATCCCTACATAAATACATGAATACAGTAACATATGATAGCAACAATCATCATCATCATCATTATCATCATCATCATCATCATCATCATCATCATCATCATCATCATCACCACCACCACCACCACCACCACCACCAAAAACAACAGCAGTAACAGAGACAGACAGACAGACAGACAGACAGACAGACAGACCAACATCCCAAAAGAGTGGCGCAGCAGACGGACAGCCAGCCAGGCAGGCACTCTCGTGCGCCCCTTCAATCCACTCAATCAGGTTTCTTCCCAGCCCCCCCGCCGCAGATACAGTGATCAAACTCTTGGAGCTGAATTACGTCCCCTGGTCCCAGCCACGCGGCGCTGGCGGCCTCATTATCTCGCAGACTGACGTCGCTAACGAGAGTTAGGGAGGGGAGAGAACTTCGCCACAGATTTCTGGCCAGCCGCCACTTCCCTTCCCCCCCCCCCCCCCCCCCCCCCGCCCCCTCTTCCCTCTCCCCCACTTCGCCAGGGTCATAGGGTAACGAGGCGCGTGGAGTATCGATCTGAACACTGAGAGAAAGAGTGCAAGACGGCTGTGAAGCGACCAACCCATGAAATCTTTACTTTTACCACAACTCATGAAATCCTTAGTATTAGGACTAACCCATGAAGTCCTTACTTTTACCACCACCCATAAAATCGTTAGTGTCACGACTAAATCGTGAAATTCTGACTTTTACTACACACTTATCAAATACTGAGTGTTACAACTAAATCGTGAAATCGTCACTGTCTCGACTATGTCATGAAATCGTGTTTTTATTACGACTAGACCCGAAATTCCCAAATGTTATGCCAAGCCCACAGAATCTACGTTTAGAACAAAAATGGACTTCTTACTGTGACGACTCATCCATGAAATACATATTTGTATGACTTACCCACGAAATCCTTATTCGCATCACTAACCCACAGCCTGTTACGTTTAACACATGAAGTCCTTTCTCTAACAACCAAGTTATCAAACCTTTAATGTTACAACGAACGCAGAAATCCCTTGTTGTTACGACTGAAACTAATTCTGTCCCTCGCGGTTGGCTTGGCAAAAAACAAACAAAACAACAAAATGAAATGAATTGAATTATGACTAACCATGAAATCCTTATACTTACACTTATCCGATGAAACAATTAATTTTACTATTAACCCATGTAATCCTTACTGTAAGAATTAACCTATGAAATATTTACTGTTATGATTAACACTTGAAATCCTTATTCCTACAAATAACCCATGAAATCCTTAATGTTGCAATAAACCATGAAATCCTTACTGTTAAAATTAACCCATGAAATCCTTACTGGTATGATTAATCCATAATCCTTACTGTTAAAATTAGCACTTGACATCTTACTCTTAGAATTAACCTTTGAAACCCTTAGTGTTAAAATTAACCCGTAAGATCTGTACTTTTACAATTAACCCATGAAGTCCTTACTGTTAGATTTAAACTTGAAATCCATACTGTTACAATAAATCCCTGAAATCCTTACTGTGTTACAATTAACCCATGAAACCTTACTGTTAAAATAAAAACTTGAAATCCTCACTGTAAGAATTAACCCTTGAAACCCCAACCGTAAAAAATAACCCGCGAAATCTTTACCTGCATGATTAACCCTTGACAGTCTTACATTTGCAATTAACTCTTGAAATCCTAAATCAACTCATCATGCATATACTGCCTTCAAGCTTGCAAATGCAGGTGTCATACTGAAGACAGATATGCAAATCTCTCTCTCTCTCTCTCTCTCTCTCTCTCTCTCTCTCTCTCTCTCTCTCTCTCTCTCTCTCTCTCTCTCTGCCCCCTTATCTGTCTGTCTGTCTGTATGTATGTCTGTCTGTCTGCCTGTCTGTCTCTGTCTCTGTTTATATCCTCCCCGCCCGCCCTCTCTCCCTCTCTCTTTCTCTCTCTCTGTATCATGGTAGATGAAGGATAGACGGAAGACCACAAAACAAAATAAAAACACACTCACAGACAGAGACCGAGACAGAAGAAAAAGAGACATACCCTCCCCGACCTTCACTCTGGGCTCACAACAACAGTCCCATTTTTCAGCGGCCAGTAATCACAGCACTCCTCTAGAGTCACGTCCCCTAGTCCTGCAGGGAGGGGGAGGGGGGTAGCTGCAAGAAAGGGGAAGGGGGGGGGGGGGGGGGGTGGAGGTGCTCGAGGCTGCTTAATCTCGCGTATTGACGTGCAAACGAAATCAGTGGTGCGATCTTCGTCACAGATTTCCGGCCTGTACCTCTCTCTCTCTCTCTCTCTCTCTCTCTCTCTCTCTCTCTCTCTCTCTCTCTCTCTCTTCAATCAGCTGGCGTTTCTGACGTCAGCGAGGCCTGCAGACGATCGATTGGATGGAGAGGGACGGGGATTGACGATGTGTGGATCACTTGGAGGCTCCTCTCTCCCCTCCCTTCCTCGCCCCGCGCCCCGTCGTTTTCTCTGCTCGTGCTTCATTTTTTTTTTTCAGGGGGGTGTGTGGGGGGTGGGGTGGGGGTGGGGGGGACTGTCTCCTATCGTCAGACCTAATAATGTCGACGATATGAAATGTGGGGTTGCGAAGGAACTCTGTGTGTGTGTGTGTGTGTGTGTGTGTGTGTGTGTGTGTGTGTGTGTGTGTGTTTCTCTCTGTGTGTGTGTGTGTGTGTGTGTGTGTGTGTGTGTGTGTGTGTGTGTGTGTGTGTGTGTGTGTGTGTGTGTGTGTGTCTGTTGTTCTCTCTCTCTCTCTCTCTCTCTCTCTCTCTCTCCTCTCTCTCTCTCTCTCTCTGTATGTGTGTGTGTGTGTGTGTGTGTGTCTGTGTGTGTCTGTGTGTGTGTGTGCGTGTGTGTGTGCGTGCTGCGTGCGTGCGTGTGTGTGTGTGTGTGTGTGTGTGTGTGTGTGTGTGTGTATGTGTGTGTGTGTGTGTGTGTGTGTGTGTGTGTGTGCGTGCGTGCATGCGTGGTTGCGTGCGTGTATGTGTGTGTATGTGTGTGTGTGTGTGTGTGTGTGTGTGTGTGTATGTGTGTGTGTGTGTGTGTACGCACGCGCGTGCACGCACGCGTTGTTGTGTGCATGTGTGCGCGCGCGTGTGTGTGTGTGTGTGTGTGTGTGTGTGTGTGTGTGTGTGTGTGTGTGTGTGTGTGTGTGCGCGCGAGTGGGTGTGGGTGAGGGGTCGAGGAGGACAGTTCAATGGGTACGGGAGGTTCACTTGCTTCTGAGGCGAATTCCATTTGTTTGTCCGTGACACGGTTTAGATGGAAGTGACCAGAGGATTGACAATGGCAGTAACAGCAGCAACTCCATTCGAAAATCGGGGGCGTGGTTCTGCATTTCTCCCTGTTGTGAATGATAACATAAAACCATCCATAGTGCTCATTTAAACGAAGAGGCAGGACTAATCTTATTGAGCAACAAATCATAGATCCCCAAGACAAAGGTCAGATAATCTTCCGCTTTGATCTAAAACAATGGCTGATTTCTGTCCGAACACCAAAGCAGTTTATAATCCTTTGACGTTGTGGGAGGATACCTCCCATCTGCATCAGCATTAGGTAAACCCCCAAACTAGAAATAAACCACAATCTGAGGGATCTTTTCAAAAAAAAAAAATCTTCTGTTTAACTTATGTTGCTAGATTTTAACGAAGGTGGTGCATGTTATCACTCTGCTTCTGCCATCTGTTTGTGTGCTTGTCACTCCCACCATAAAAAAAACCCCTCTCTCAGATAAAGGAAACATGAGGAAAACTAAGTGTTTTCCCATGGTGGGAGTGACTGGAATCTGATTGGTGCAGAATCTAGGTGTTCTTGGTCGAGGACAGCCTGTCCATGCATGATCACAACAGTCCGATCGGTCCCTCTGCTAACCAAATACTGAGAAAAGTTGGACCAGTTCGTAGCCTTCTCACACTGGAAGCTGTCATTCAACATGGTCACTTGCTTGGTTCTGAGTCGCCCCGACTACTTTTAGTTCAACTCCTCGCTGCCTGTCTTCTCAGGACATTTCTTGTCTTCAACGTATTTCCAAAACAACTTGCTTTCACACACACAAGCCTTTCCTCCTGCTATCTGGAACTCTCTGTCTCTCCCTTCTCTTACTGATCTGGACGTCTGCCGAAACATTCAAAAGCCCTGACCACCACCTTCAAAACTGACGTGAAACTTACCTATCTTGCTGCAACGTTCAGAATTTTAGCCCTTCACACTATCTTAACTGGACTTTCTCTGCTGTGTTTTGTTTGATTTGTTTATATTTTGTCAACTGTTCTTGTTTTGTATGGGCGTACAGAGCTTGAAAGCCGATTTTTAACATCTGTATTATGGGGTGTTGCGGTCTACTTATACTTCTTCTTCTCTTTCTTTCTTCGGCCTTCTTCCTTTCTTTTGCCATTCTTCTCCGTTCTCTTTCTTCGCATTATTGGTGTTGTTGGTGTCAGTCGGGGGTCGGTCTCGTCGGGGTCGTGTCATCATCAATCATCGTCATCAATCATCCATATTACCTAAATGTGTTAATTAATCATTTTGTTATACCCAAATTTATCCGTGAATGCTGAGTAGATGTTTCATTATCTCATTACATATATTCGTATCTTCATATTAATTGATTATTATTAGTCCACACTATTAATTGCTACTATTTATCTGTCCAACACTACACCAAGACTGTTATAGGTCATTATCATTATAGAAATAGTTCGCTAGTAAATTATCACTATCACTGTTTGTATGATGTGGCTGAGCGGGGGTTTGGTTATCCGAACAACATGAACCACATGGTAGAAAATGCATTGTCCTCCAGTTCCAGTTACACCCATCAAAATGCGCCGTTAGGGAGAAAACTTGTGTGCCTTCATCTACAAAAGGATCCCCCTGGTATTTTGATTAGAGTTGTTTGTTTCACACCAATCATCCCTACTCTCTATAAATGTTTACCCGTGTCTATTCCTCAAGGGGGCAGCTGGGGGGGGAGAAATGTGCCCTCCCGTAAGGGGGGGGGGGTACGTGGACAGTTCGACTGAACACAAACACCGTGGGAATCTGAAGATCATCCCTTATTTCTCACCATTACATGAGAACCCCCCCCCCCGTAAATTCCCCATCACTTTAAAAAAGAAAAACAAAACATACTAAAAGAGGTGAAAAGGGAAAGCTTAGTAGTATCTTATTTTTGTTTGTAAACAACTTAAAATGTGGCTCCACTCGGGGGACCCCATGGGGGGCGGGGCTCCCCTGTGGGGGGGAGGGGGGGAGATGTCCGGGTGGCGTGGGGGGGGGGTGGGGGGGGGGGGGGGGGGTGGGGGGGGGGGGGGGGGGGGGGGGGGGGGGGGGGGGGGGGTGGTTCCCTGGGGTAAAGATAACTAAGAAAGGTCAAAATATCATCCCAGGGTAGGTCAAGTAATTGGTGTCTTTCCGGTGGGTAATGTTATATTCCTGCCTGTTCCCTTTGGGGGCGCGGTCGCCCTGGCGGAAGGGCTCGGGGGGGGGGGGGGGGGTGGGAGTGGTGGGAGGGGGGGGGGGCCATTTTTTCCCTGGTTTCCTATAGAGTTCCACTGGCAATCGCCGTTAGGAACTGTGCCTCAGTCCCTGGTATTTGATAGGAGTTGGTTCATAAAACGTGTATGGCGACGGAAAACACGGATCATTCATACAAGCTTTAGAGAAGAGGAGGATGTGTAAAGTCTGTCTGGCACTCTTGTGCCCTGTTCCTAATAGTCACGGACACCGTGCAATTTGGCTGTATTGAATGCAGTAAACAACCAACACAAGGTGCTGGTTTATCACCTGCAGGATGGTCAGTTGTCTGGAAGGACAGACTGACTGATCGGTGACGTTGTGCGTGGAAGCAATGGCAAAGGCGAATGGCTCAAAGGTCGGGTTTTTTTTTTTCCTTTTTTTACCTTTGTTTGTTTTGTGATAATACAGGAGGCGCCAATGATGAATATAACGTCCACGATTGGCTTATGATAGGCTTACTAAACCTCCAGATAAGATGCGGTGAAAAAGAAAGAGGAAAACACCGATTAATATTTCTACAGATAAAGATATATTCTCCATTGATATAAACAAAACCATTAATCCACATTCGTTTTTCTTTCCTGGAATTTTGTTTTACCCCGAATATAAACACATAGTTTACTTCCCGCAGTGAAAGATAGTTTACATTTTGAAAGTCGACGTGAAGTTACGCTCGAGATTGTAAAGTCTTGTGGTCTGTTCAGGTTAAACCCAGGAAAAGAAAACAGTTTTAGGGTCTGTGGGCACCTAGGAATTTTGTTTGCGACAAGAATTTTGTGTGTGGCATTGTTCAAGGCTACCTTTTGAAAGAAACATTTCGTGGATCAGTGAGGACGTGGTTAACATGTTATGTTTAAATGTGTGCGATTATATGAAACTAGAGTAAAAAAATATACTTTGTAAAGAATGTGAACGTTCAGTAGTTAATAAAATGCGAGCGAGCGAGAATCAGAAACTCGGGTAATACGGAGTCTGGAACCTCAGATGCGTGATGTCTTGGATAGGAATACCAACATAACCGACCATTTGGCTATCGTGTCTGAAATCAATATCACAAAGCCGAGGAACAAAACGCCTGACGGTTAGTCCACCGTATGGATATTCATGATGCTTCAGGTACAGAGAGAGAGAGAGAGAGAGAGAGAGAGAGAGAGAGAGAGGGGGGGCGCAAACTGACAGCCTATGTCCAGGGGGGGGGGGGGGGGGGGGGGTCTTTATCTAGGAACATCCCGAGTCACCTTTTTCGTTCGCCACCGAGTAGAAACCCCCACCTCCACCCCCACCCCACCCCCTACCGCACCCCTCCTCCCCCGGGCTATGTTTTCTGTGCTTGTGCAATAGGTAATATATCTCCCTGAATCACGCATCTCGGTTATTTGATGTAATATGAGATTGAAGATTTTGTGAAAGAAATGTATCTTCTCGTACAAGACAGTTAAAACATGCATTACTCACACGAACGTACACATATACACTTCCATGCATGCATGCACGCACATACACGCACACAAACACACATTGAACAGACTGAAACCATTTATTGTCAGATTAACCATAGGTTGTACTGACATTTTAAACAAAATAAGTAACACAGCTTCAGAAGAGTGAATTGAAAATAAAGAAGTAAAAAGGTAAATATATGACACACTGTCAAATTATTTTTCCAGAGATTAGAAAATTGTAAAAAGAAATGATTTACGATACTTTAAAAGAATCGAAAGGCGACCAAAGTCAATGAACATACGAAAATCATCTCTTCCTCTCTCTCTCATACTCCTACTTACCCCCGTCCCGAGAACCATTCTAACGCCTTTTTATCCATAATAATAGATCATTATCTCTCTCTT
>JADBJO010001032.1:357500-360000 GCA_016801955.1 Conus betulinus
CTGCAAAGTCATTCCCCTGTCATGGATTGCGTCCCTTAATGGCGAACTTTTCCTTTTCCCTTCTCTCTTTAACCTTCTACGAACTGAAGAGACCTTATCAAAAGAAAAGTATCGTTTTGAAAAAAAAAAAAAAAAAGAAATAAGAAAGAAAGAACAACTTTACTATAAAAATGTCTGGTCAGTTTAGATCTCTCGACTTGCCAACACTTGCTCCAATGTGAACACTTTCATATTGTCCCCCCCCCCTTAGTTAATGTGAACACTTCATACCCCCCCCCCCCCCCCCCCCTAGTTAATGTGAACACTTCATACTGTCCCCCCCCCCCCTTAGTTAATGTGAACACTTCATACTGTCCCCCCCCCCCCTAGTTAATGTGAACACTTCATACTACCCCCCCCCCCCCCCCCCCCCCCCCCCCTAGTTAATGTGAACACTTCATACTGTCCCCTTGCCCCTTAGTTAATGTGAACACTTCATACTGTCCCCCCCTCCCCCCTTAGTTAATGTGAACACTTCATACTGCCCCCCCCCCCCCCCCCCTTAGTTAATGTGAACACTTCATACTGTCCCCCCCCCCCCCCCCCCCCCCCCCCTTAGTTAATGTGAACAACTTCATACTGTCCCCCCTTAGTTAATGTGAACACTTCATACTGTCCCCCCTTAGTTAATGTGAACACTTCATACTGTCCCCCCTTAGTTAATGTGAACACTTCATACTGCCTCCCCCCCCCCCCCCCCCCCCAGTTAATGTGATCACTTCATACTCCCCCCCTTACTTAATGTGAACACTTCATATACTCCCCCCCCCCCCCCCTTTAGTTTATGTGAACACTTCATACTCCCTCCCCCCCCTTAGTTAATGTGAACACTTCATACTGCCCCCCCCCCCCCCCCCCCCTTAGTTAATGTGAACACTTCATACTTCCCCCCCCCCCCCCCCCCCCTTTAGTTAATGTGAACACTTCATACTGTCCCCTTGCCCCTTAGTTAATGTGAACACTTCATACTGTCCCCCTAGTGAATGTGAACTCTTCATACTTCATACCCCCCCCCCCCCCCCCCCCCCCTCCGTAGTTAATGTGGACACTTCATACTGCCCCCCCCCCCCCCCCCCCCCCTTAGTTAATGTGAACACTTCATACTATCTCCCCCCCCCCCCTTAGTTAATGTGAACACTTCATACTGTCCCCCCCCCCCCCCCCCCAGTTAATGTGAACACTTCATACTGCCCCGCCCCCTAGGTTAATGTGAACACTTCATACTGTCCACACACACCCTAGTTAATGTGAACAGTTCATATACCCCCCCCCCCCCCCCCACAGCCCCTTAATTAATGTGAACAGTTCATACTGTCCCCCCCTTAGTTAATGTGAACAGCTCATATACTGCCCCCCAGCCCCTTAATTAATGTGAACAGTTCATACTGTCCCCCCCCCCCCCTTAGTTAATGTGAACAGTTCATACTGCCCCCGAGCCCCTTAATTGATGTGAACAGTTCATACTGTCCCCCCTAGTTAATGTGAACAGTTCATACTGCCCCCCCCCCCCCCCACACACACACACACACACAGCCCCTTAATTAATGTGAACAGTTCATAATGTCCCCCCTTAGTTATGCGTGGCTGCCTTTAACGGAAGTGACATCTTATGTTTTACTCTAATGCATTCTTAGATGTTTACTATGCATCGTTGTTTTGTTTTTTTATTTATTTGTTTGATTTGTTTTACTGTATTTTGTTCTGTTTTTGTTTTTTATAATGATGTTGCAAAGAGCTCGAAAGTATGCAACAACAATAACAAGAACTGATGACTGCATCCTTGTTTGAATTTGTGGATGAAAACTTTTAGCAAAGACACATTTCTGTTTAGTTTACAGACAGTCTTCAGTAAACAACAGCATGAAACTAAGCTGTGGGGGTGTATGCATGTGCTATCAAATCCAAAAAGCTAACGGCTTTTGTAATGCACAAATCGTAACTTTACATGTTGTGACATTTCTCATTCATCTTATCGATTCAATATTTTTTTTATAAGTTGAAAAAAAAAGTATCGAGGAATACATTTCACGTACGAATCAGATACATATTGTTTTCATTGCCAGATGCACTGTACTATACGATTTTCGTTATGAATGAAATAAAGACAATGAATGATGCGATGTTAAATGACGAATTGCACGCATAGTTCTGCTCTGACACCACACGTGTTTCCATGCAGGTTGTAGGAGTCAGGCCCATTGTACACACCCAAATATATACATTCTAATATATCTGTATTGCAACCCCCCTCCCCCCCCCCCCCCCCCCCACCCCCCCCCCCCCCCCCCCCCCCCCCCCCCCCCCCCCCCCCCCCCCCCCATTATGCTCACATTGGAATCCCTGCATTAGCCTCATTTTTTCTTCTCTTTTTATATTTTTTTCTTTTGATCTCTCTGTTTCTTGTCTTTGTCTCTATATCTACCCCCCCCCTCTCTCTCTCTCTCTCTCTCTCTCTCTCTCT
>JADBJO010001032.1:362500-365000 GCA_016801955.1 Conus betulinus
TTACCACACTCAAAGCTGATGGTCACAACATTGTTCTGGCTTGGGTTCCTGGTCACGTTGGTATCGGGGGGAATGAAATGGCGATGAGGGAGAGTTAGTAGGACAGACATGGAGAGCAGGAAAAGAGAAAGACGATGAGGGAGAGTAAGTGGGACAGACATGGAGAGCAGGAAAAAGAGGAAGATGATGAGGCAGAGTAAGTGGGACAGACATGGAGAGCAGGAAAAGAGGAAGACGATGAGGGAGAGGAAGTAGGACAGACACGGAGAGCAGGAAAAGAGGAAGACGTGGGAAAAACAGGAGAAGGCAGGGGGAGCAGGAAAAAGGATTGGAAGCAGAGAATCGAAGGGAGAGTAGGAAACGGTGCAGACGGTAGGAAACGGTCGGGGGAAAAAGTAGGGAACGTAGACAGTTGTAGGGAGAGTTGAAAAAAAAAAAAGCCGGAAATTGTATAAAACGGTAGGCTGACAAGTCGTTGTTGGTTCGATTCCCATTAGAGCTATATATTTGTGGGATATTTCGCTCGACCGGTCCCCTACCTAAAGTTGAGTTTGTCATGAGTCATTTGGGAAGACTACAAACACATAGTCGAGTTATATCCACTTAATAGACGCCTTTCTGAGTGTGTCTCTCGAACCTGGTTGACGCCGGGGTATATTATAATACTGAGCATAAATAACAGCCCTGCATGCAGTCTCGGATCAGAATGGATATCCATAGCATCATGTCCCATCATCTTCATCCCATTGATCAGCGTATTAAAAGTCTCGCATTCTGTGGCTCTTCATGTCCTGCTCTTACAGTGACCTCAGTGTCGATTTCGACTTCCTCTCCACGTCTATGGCCTCGGTCAGTTCGTATGGAGGTCGCCAGCAATCGTCATGTTCATGGAGACTGTCGCTGGGCAGGTGTTCAGGCGCCCTCCAGATGGAGACGCTATCCATGCCGGCTCCTCGATTGTGCAATCATTATCATCAGTAGGGGGGGGGGGGGTTTAGCTGATGGTATCCTGCTTATGTCGGTTCACAATAGGCACCACTAAGTGACTGGGCAGCAGTGCAGTGTCTCCTCTGGTGGGTTGCCTCATGACGACCTGATACTGATAGCTCCCTGTGGATTAATATTGACAGCTCCCCGTGCATTGATAGTGACAGCTGTGGATTGATTGTGACAGCTCCCTGTGGATTGATAGTGACAGCTCTCTGTGGATTGATAGTGACAGCTCTCTGTGGATTGATAGTGACAGCTACCTATGGATTGATAGTGACAGCTGTGGTTTGATTGTGACAGCTCCCTGTCGATTGATTTGACAGCTCTCTGTGGATTGATAGTGACAGCTACATATGGATTGATAGTGACAGCTGTGGATTGATAGTGACAGCTCCCTGTCGATTGATTTGACAGCTCTCTGTGGATTGATAGTGACAGCTGTGGATTGATTGTGACAGCTCCCTGTGGATTTATAGTGACATCTCTCTGTGGATTGATAGTGACAGCTCACTGTGGATTGATGTTGATAGGCTATTGTGGATTAATAGTGACAGCTTTCTGTGGGTTTATAGTTACAGCTCCCTGTGGATTGATAGTGACAGCTCCTTCTGGATTGGTAGTAGCAGCTCCTGTGGATTGGTAGTGACAGCTCACTGTGGACTGCAGTGTCAGGGCTGTGGACTGCAGTGTCAGGGCTGTGGACTGCAGTGTCAGGGCTGTGGACTGCCAGTGTCAGGGCTGTGGACTGCAGTGTCGGGGCTGTGGACTGCCAGTGTCGGGGCTGTGGACTGCCAGTGTCAGGGCTGTGGACTGCAGTGTCAGGGCTGTGGACTGCAGTGTCGAGGCTGTGGACCGCAGTGTCGGGGCTGTGGATTGCCAGTGTCGGGGCTGTGGATTGCCAGTGTCGAGGCTGTGGACTGCAGTGTCGGGGCTGTGGACTGCAGTGTCGGGGCTGTGGACTGCAGTGTCGGGGCTGTGGGGGGACTAGCCCGGTATGACTGGACCATGAGACAGAATGAGCCGAGCGGTGCTCTTGTCACTGAAGCAGCACAGACGATGAAACCATGATAACAATAATAATAATAATAATAATAATAATACCTTGTACGTATACAAAGTATTACTTGCACCACAAGGAACCAAATTCCACATGTACTAACTGACGAGAAAACGAAAGTAAAAGTGTCACAGTACATGTTTATTCCCAAATGAATGAAGTTCAACGTCAATCGTATCATCATCTCACGACCGTTAGCAGTCGCAGTTTTTATTTGATTTTTTGTTTCATTCATTCTTTCTTACCAAACAGGCATGTCGCAACATTTTGCAGTTTTTCATTGATTTTTTTTTTTCATTCTTTCATACCGAACAGACATGTCGCAACATTCGCGGAATACATTGCAAAGACAATAAAACCGAATCAAACAAAAACAGTTATGACGGTTAGTGATGGTGACCTATCCTTATCTCATGGAAGCATGGAAGTGAAGATCTGATGGGAGGAGACGCC
>JADBJO010001032.1:375000-380000 GCA_016801955.1 Conus betulinus
CTTCAAAGGGGCGTTTGACATGGTCTGGTATGAGGCGCTATGGCCACGATGGAGAATTATGAAATCAGGCAGAAGCTTATCGACACTATACTAATCACAACAAGTTAAGGACCACACGTCGATTTCGACCACTGCAATAAAGGTACCTGTATTAAAAAAAATGTTATGACAAATGGACCGGTAGACCAGGCAAGTGTAACCTATCCACCTATGAAAGCACGTGCATCACGCCTTCACTCGCAGTCACTTTATGCATTGAGTGAAAGCCTTGAGAACATCGGTGATATTCGTGAATTTTTATGTCAACTTTCTGCTGCTGTAGCTGTGAAAGCAGGATTAAATGACAAAACCTGCATGACGTCCATGAGCGTTCAGGCTAATGTTAACACTTGTCAGCATTAGCTATAGGGATGGGTACAAAAGTAACGAAAATATTGGGCTCCTACAAGCATGCCTCCGTGAACAAAACTTCGCTCCCTGGGCTACGGACGCGCCCTGGCATGGCTGAACGAAGGCCTGTCATCACGAGGAGTTGGAAGACGACAGGGAGTGAGCCACTCTGTAATCCACAGGCTGCAGGAACGTTTCCAGGCCACAGGCACAACAGAAGAACGCCCTCGCTCCGGACGTCCACGCAGCACCAACAACAGACAGGACGATCGTTTCCTCCACCTGTCCACGCTGTGCAACCGTACTATTACTGCCAGCACTCTGAGACAAGAACTGATGACAGCTGTCAACAGGAACGTCAGCACCAGCACCATCCGCAACCAGCTACAGAGTTTGGCCTCCACTCAAGACGTGTAGCCATCAGGATCCCCCTGACACCGGCTCATCGTCAGGCCCGTGTGGCCTGTGTCGGCAACATCAGCACTGGACCAGGCAGCAATGGTCCCAGGTCTTGTTCACCGACGAGTTCTGCTTCACTGTTGCCTTCAATGACGGCAGAAGACGGGTCTGGCGCAGGCAAGGAGAGCGGTTTGTAGACCGCGCTGTTCGTGAGGTTGACCGCTATGGAGGAGGCTCAGTGATGGTGTGGGGGTGGCTTCCATGTCAACGGTGGAACACCTTTGTACGTCATCCAGGGTTCTATGACCGGACTGCGCTACAGGAATGAGATTGTTCAGCCTCTCATCCAGCCAGCTCTTCAAGCCATGGGACCGAGGGCGACCTTGCAGGATGATAACACTCCTCCTCATCGAACACGAGTCGTCACTGACTTCATGCATCAGCAAGGGATCCCAAGTATAGACTGGCCTGCTCGTTCACCTGACTTGGTGCCAATTGAACACCCGTGGGACGTTTCTGGACAAAGGGTGGCCAACAATCACCCGCCTTCCTGCGGATGTCAATCAGCTGGCACAATTTCTGCAACAGGAGTGGCAGAACATCCCCCTGAACACTCAGGAGTCTTGTGCATTCCATGCACCGGCTCTGCCTTGAATGTCTGCTGCTAACTGTGATCACACCCGATATTGCCTTTGTTGAAATGTGCTTACCTGATTCCTGACTTTTGAAAAGAGGGATCACGTGATTTGTTCTTATACTGTTGCTCTGTTTTTCAATGAATTTAATCGCAACCTCTATGAAATCGTTAGTTAATGATGAAATTAACAATTTCATATTTTAAATGCTTCGTCTGTGCCTTTTGTCTTTGGTGGTGCTGCTGTCAGATGGCCCTTAACATGTTGTGATAAGTATATGTAACACCGGCGCTCCAAAGAAGCCAGTGCGGTACTCATTCAGGGTGCTAGTGAAGAATGGTTCCATAGTTCAGTTAGACTTCGTCAGGGCTGCCTTCTATCAGCCTCACTGTGGAACATATTCCTGGAACACATCATGACTGATGCAGCTGAGGATCATATTAGTCCAGTCAGCACTGGAGAAAGAACTATAACAAATCATGTTAGTCCAGTCAGCACCGGAGAAAGAACTATAACAAATCATGTTAGTCCAGTCAGCACCGGAGAAAGAACTATAACAAATCATGTTAGTCCAGTCAGCACCGGAGAAAGAACTATAACAAATCATGTTAGTCCAGTCAGCACTGGAGAAAGAACTATAACAAATCATGTTAGTCCAGTCAGCACCGGAGAAAGAACTATAACAAATCATGTTAGTCCAGTCAGCACCGGAGAAAGAACTATAACAAATCTTCGAATTTGTAGATGACTTCGATGGCTTGGCATGCGGTGACCAAGAACTTTTCCAAGCTTGCTGATGGACTGGATGAAACTTCTCCAAGGTATAACATGGAAATAGTGCTGGGAAGACCGAGCTGATGGCTAGCCACAACAGCACCATCAGTTTTGGCAGAACTGTCCATGGCCCATTGGATCTCTTTCCGTGGCCATGGGCCATTGGATCTCGTTTCGTGGCCGTGGGCCACTGGATCTCGTTCCATGGCCATGGGCCATTGGATCTCGTTCCATGGCCATGGAACGAGATCCAATGGCGCATAGCCATGTAGCAAGATCCAATGGCCCATGGCCATGTAACAAGATCCAATGGCCTAGCTGACAGAATCCTACAGGGGAACTTTTGAAGGAAGGAGACGAAGGGGAAGTGAGAAAGAAAAAAAACACGATGGACTGATAACTCTGCATACTCGAGACGGAAATTGATGATAGAGACCCAGGCCGTGATATACAACAGACAACTGGAGGAACCTGGTGAACAGTTCTTAAGTGTGATGTCTCAATACCCCCCCCCCCCCCCCCCCCCCCCCCACCTCTTTTCACCCAAGTTTAAGGAAGAAGAAGAGGACGAAGAAAAAGAGGAGGAAAAAGAGGAGGAACATGAATTAGAGGACGAGGAGGTGGAGAAAGAGGAGGAGGAAGGAGAAAAGAAGAGGTGGAGCATCAGGTGGAGAAGGAAGAGGAGGAGAAAGGAGAAGAGGAGGAGGGGGAGGAGGAGGAGGACAAAAAAGAAGAGGAGAAGGAGAAAGAGGAAGAGGGAAAAGAAGAGGAGGAGGAGGAAAAAGAAGAGGAGGGGGGAAGGAGGAGGAGGAAAAAAGACGAAGAGGAGCAGGAGGAAAAAGAAGAGAAGGAGGAGGAGGACAAAGAAGAGGCGAGGAGGAAAAAGAAGGGGGGTGGGGGGGGGGAGGAGGAGGTGGGCGAAGAAGATGAGGAAGCAAAACAACGCCAGCGGCAGGTCGAGTTTGACTCTCATGGTATCCGAATATTGCTTCGCCTCATAGTGATGTCGGAATTACAACACAAAACAAAGCGACCCTCTATCGTAAAAGTGCCTCACTCTTGATGTTTTTAGCCTACTACATTTGAAACATGCATCCATGCGACATAACTCCCCCACATTGTCCTTACGTCACGAGCAAGAAATGCTCATCTTCTGTACAACAAGACCAGGCTGTAATGCACTCTTCCTACCTGATGACGTCGCTCCTGTGTGCCGGTTCCTCCACGTCCTGTTGAAAACACCTGGCTGATGGCCTCGATGGGCACAAAGGTCACGTTCTCCCCCTTCAGCCTCTCCCACCACTCCCCCTCGGGTCTGACGTCACCGTGCACGTAGACGTGACGTAATCCGGCCACGTGCAGCGCGCTCAGCACACTCAGGAAGTGGAAAAACTGGAACTTCCGCTTCCGGGAGGTGTTGGGCGGGGCCAGCCAGGTGATGTGAGCGATGCGGGGGATGGAGGAGGTGGGGGACTGCTTGGCCTCCAAGACCTGGAATCAGTGAGTCAGGCTGTGTCTGAGTGATTCTGAAACGATAAATGCATTCCTTTGTGTACCCCCCCCCCCCCCCCCCCCCCCCCCAACCACCAATTCATTCTGTCATCCTCTTTTCCTCCTTTCGTCAAACCTCCCTTCACACGCACACGATAACGCTCTCTCTCTCTCTCTCTCTCTCTCTCTCTCTCTCTCTCTCTCTCTCTCTCTCTCTCTCTCTCTCTCTCTCTCTCTCTCTCACACACACACACACACACACACACACACATGTACGCAACCGCTTTTTGGGGGGGGGGGGGGGGGGGGGGGGGGGGGGGTTGCAGATAGTGGAATCAGCGTGCAAAGAATGAGCGAGCCTTTAATGAAGTATGAAGGGTCGGACTGCACCGTTGTTATAAGTACAGAGGTAGCAAGGCTATCGACATCAATGACTGATCGGTTTTAAACGGTTGGATTTCAATTAAGCAAACAGACGTTGCTCGTATGATTTTTTTTTAACTGTTTGATTGACGGCGTTCTCTTTTGTGTTAGCTTTTCACTTCGACACGGTAAGTTTCGTAACACATATAATAATCAACATAGTCCGTGTGATACCTGTCTTTTTCCCGTAGTACAACCAGCGCGACAATTCACCAAACGGCGTCTTGGTTGTCATGATGTCCTTAGGACGGATCTGATTGGCCAGCAGAAGGCAGGGGGGACCACTCAGCGCTCCCAGCTGATTGTAGGTCTCCACCGAACCACAGTTCCTGTCCTCAGAGCGGATTCGCTCCTTGTATTCACGTCGCCTGTCGCCATGGAAACCACGACGACTGAACAGTATTCCCAGGGAGTCCCCCGCCATGTTGAACCAGAACTGCAGCCGTGTGATGTCCTTGGGAAATCTCGTCAGAATCACGCTGGGCGCGATGTACAGTCCGCCATCTTGGGACAGCAGGTCCAGAGCCGTGTCTGTCAGCCGTCTGGCCTCGCAGCTTTGGTGGTCTGCCTCCAGAGGCCTCAGTTCCAGGCTGGCGCCTAACTTGAGAGATGAATGAATAAATGAATAAATGAATCTTGCAGTCATGTTTTGGTCCATTGTAGACTAGATTCAGTATATTTCTGTTTTCGATGACTCATTGGCTTTTAAAGAAAAAAGTTTAATTATCAAAACAGTGATTAAAATCATCAAATGGAAGACTTTCAACATTCTCAAGGGCATTGTGACGTTAAAACCATTGACGTAAAATAAGTAAACCAAATGTCAAAACCAGCGTTCTTGCTCACTTCTTTATTATTCCGCTTGTCAATCTTTCGAATTGTAACTTT
>JADBJO010001032.1:387500-397500 GCA_016801955.1 Conus betulinus
TAGTATACACTCCTTTGCAATGCTGAAATGCACTGCTTAGTACACTCCTTTGCTATGCTGCAGTTCACAAATGAACAGCTTGGAACACTCTCTCCTTTGCTATGGTGCAATTCACAAATGAACAGCGTGGAACACTCTTTCCTTTGCTATAGTGCAATTAACAGATGAACAGCTTTGAATACTCTTTTGCTTTGCTATGCTGCGATTGTGAAATGAACTACGTAGTACACTCCTTTGCTTTGCTGCAATTCACAAATGAACAGCTTGGAACACTCTTTCCTTTGCCATGGTGCAATTAACAGATGAACAGCGTGGAACACTTTTTTCCTTTGCTATGGTGCAATTCACAAACGAACAGCATGGCACACTCTTTCCTTTGGTATGGAGCAACACACAAATGAACAGCTTTGAATACTCTTCGCTTTGCTATGCTGCAATGTTGAAATGAACTACGCAGTACACTCCTTTGCTATACTGCAATACACAATGAACAGCTTGGGGCACTCTTTTCTTTGCTATGGTGCAATACACAATTGAACAGCTGGGAGCACTATTTTCTTTGCTGCAATGCTCAAATGAACAGCATGGATCATTCTTTCCTTTGCTATGCTGCAATGCCCAAATCAAGCTATACAACGTTGGCCATCTTTCTGTTTGAATACACAAATGAAGACAGGTAACGGCGTTAGACAATTTTCCTATGGTGTGCTGTGATGCTCAAAATGAAGACAAAAATGTTGAACATTTCTTCTTTTGGTTCGCTACAATGTACAAATGAAGAATGGTTATAGTGTGGGATAATTCTCCAATTCATATGCTGTAATATGCGAGACAAGATAGAGATTGCATTGTTCTTCTTTCATTTATATGCTATAATGCACGCATGGAGGTATATCACAGCGTTTTTCTTTTTATTTATTTGATGCACAAACGAAGATAGAAAACAGCGTTGAATTTTTTATTTTTTCTGGTACACTGCAAAGCACAAAATGTGAATGAAGGTAGACCACAGCTTTGCACAATGCTTCATTTGGTATGCCACTATGCATAAATGAAGCTTGGTCAGAACACCGAATACAGCTCTCCTTTGCATGCTACAATACAATACACAGGCCTGGTGGGGCGACTGCTGTGTGGGGATGAACGGTTGCCAGGATCTGATTCTGTCAACCGTTCACCCCACACAACAGTCGCCCCCACCAGGCCTCGCTGCCACAATAGCAACGGTGAGCTGAAGAAGAAGACAGGGCGACCCTGTCGAAATATTCTCAAAGTAAGTTTTTGATTCTGAGTCTAACTACTTAGGTGAAGACTAGTAGATTGCAGCATCGAATGGACCCTTCGTTGTTTAGGCAGTCAGCAACTTTCGGGTTATAAGTCAAATTCCTTCTGGATTTGCCTGTACACAATAATCCCTTCGAACGATTATCTGTACAATCAGATCCCTGCTGAATATATGTTTTTTGGAGCTAATTCACTATGGACAACGCCAATACAAAACAGGTTAAATCCACTTCGGACATTGCGCCATGAACAAATCTATTCTCAGTACCGCTTCTACAAAGAAATGCAGCGTGAAAATGGCCTCAACAAACAGTTTTCTATCTTGCTTCTACAAACAGACCTGTCGCATCTATTCCGGACATTACTTACAAAACATTTTGTTTTTAAATATTGTTTCTATCGGCGACCTGTCAAACTGGACGGGGATCCAGACACCGCACAACAATAAACCAAAGGGGATATCAGCTTTTGACACCAGTAGAATGACCATACCTTTGACCTGCTGGAGCAACAAGGTCGTATTCAGTCTTTGGCGTTCAACGAGTTGGTAATTGCTGAACTTACAGACAGAACGTGTGTGTGCCCTTGGGAGCCGTGTTCACAGCTCAGCATGTAAGGTAGGCTGGTGTCACAGACTTTTCTTTTCTTCTTCTTATTTCTTTTCTTTGGATCTCAGCTTTTGCGCCGAATTAGAGAGGAAGGGGATCCAGTTTGACTGGCGGATGTCCAGTCAGAATGACATCGTCTGGTCTCTTTTACGGAGACAAACATGGCGGGTGCGGGTGGTGACAATCAAAAGATTGCCTTTCATTCTTCCATCGAGAGAGAGAGAGAGAGAGAGAGAGAGAGAGAGAGAGAGAGAGAGAGAGAGAGAGAGAGAGATGCGATCAGTTTTGAATCTTTGTTTGGTTGCTTGGTTCTTTTTGTTTTAGTTTTTTTTTTTTTTTTTTTTTTTTTGGGGGGGGGGGGGGGGGGGGGGGCGGGTGTGTGGTGGTGGATGGCGAAAAATGAAAATGAGCAATGGCATGGACTTTCACCGGGAGAGACAGTGAGAAAGACAGAGGGGGATGTCGAGAGAGCAGAGATTCCAGAGGGAGGAGACAGACAGACAGACAGACAGACAGGCAAGTTTGTTTGAGGAGAAGAAGACAGAGAGGCAGATTGACCAGACAGACAGACTTCGATACAGACAGAGGAGAACTGTGGTGTGTTGGTGAGAAATGACAAATGAGGACTTCTCTTATAGTTATGCTTCCACACTGAAGGAAACATGGACTAAATTTGCCGGGCAGACAGTGACAAACAGAGGATGTCTGGCATAAGAGGAGAGGGACTTACTTGTGAGATTGAGTTTTGTTGTTTGTTTGATTGATTGCTTGATTGACCGATTGTTTGCTTCGTAGGGAGGAGGGAGCTTGTGGATGGTGAAAAATACAAATGAAATCATACTTCCACTGAAGGGGAGAAGAGTAAGAAGAGAGAGAGAGAGAGAGAGAGAGAGAGAGAGAGAGAGAGAGAGAGAGAGGAGAGAGAGAGAGAGAGAGAGAGAGAGAGAGAGAGAGAGAGAGAGAGATGATCAGTCATTGAGTGGAAGAAAAAAATCATAGCGCATCTAAACACTTAGAATCTACAGATAGAGAACTGTGATGAATGTGCCGGATGGATGATGGAGATCAGGAAATGTGCAGCACTCCCATGCTTCCAAGAAAGGTCAGAAGCCACAGTAAGGATTCGATCTGTCATTGACAGGCGTCAATCAGTCAATCAGAGAGGAATCGATTTGACATTGACAGGCATCAATCAATCAGGGAGAAATTGATCTATCATCGACAGATATCAATCAGTCTGGAAGGAATCGATCTGTCATTAACAGATATCAACCAGTCAGGAAGGAATCAATCAGTCATTGAAAGACATCAATCGAGACGAAATCTATCTCTCATCGGCAGACATCAACCAGAGAGAAAAATTGATCTGTCATTGACATATCAACCAGTCAGGAGGAAGTCGATCTGCCATTGACAGACATCAATCAAGAAGAAATCGATCTGTCATCAACAGACATCAATCAGTCCGGGAACAAAATGATCTGCCATTGACAGATATCAATCAGTCAGGGAGAATGATCTGTCATTGAGAATCAATCAGTCAGGGAGAAATTGATCTGTCATTGACAGATATCAGTCAAGAAGGAATCGATCTGTCATTGACAAATATCAATCAGTCATGTAAGAATTGATCTGTTATTCTCAAACATCAATCAGTCAGACAGGAACTGATCTGTGTGCCGAAGTTTGGGGATGGGTAAGTGTGGTCCTCAAAAAGAAGAACTCGGAATGTTTTCTCTACGAGAGTTCTATTAAAATTCCACCTCCACCCTCTCTCTTTCTAGTAATGGAAGGAACAACTGGAACTAGTCTTCGACAGAAATATTTATGTTTCTTATACCTTAAATTGGAGTAACGTGGAACAAAGCTTAGCCCACGTACACACGATTACACTTAGAGTCACCAGCAACAAAGCATTAAGACAATCAACAGTATTCATAAATCAGCTTAACTGTTTTGTACAGGCATACTATTTTAATCAAGTATAACAGTTTTTGACCACGCTAGATCATCTTAACAGGGAATGGCAAACAAATTCATATTGTTAACATAGCATGTTAATCAAGTATCCTAACAGTTTTTTGACCACGCTGTGGCAAACAAACCGCCACATGTATGCAATCAATGCGTTGTCTCAAGAGGCAGAAATATAGTTTCAACGTACAGCGTTTCTGGGTTGATCAGTGAAAGCTGACACAGGATCTCAGAGTAGGAGAGATGAACCCGTTCTCCTGTTTGCCATACGCCTGCTTCAATACTCGGTTCACTGGTGGCGATCAGTCTTACAGCCTTCTGTGTAGCAGCGAAGTGTGGAGACTTGGTTTCCCCTTGTTTGGGCTGGGCTATACATCTGGTCTCTAATGCCTGTCTGATTGACAGACTGGTAGAGAAATATGACAGCCAATAATATCACTAGAGAAACGAAAGGGGGTTGTTATTAGACCAGTGTGTGTGTGTGTGTGTGTGTGTGTGTGTGTGTGTGCGTGCGTGCGTGCTTGCGTGCGTGCGTGTGTGTGTGTGTGTGTGTTGGGGGGGGGGGGGGGGGGGGGGCAGGGTATGATCAACCCCCACTCGTTACCATGAGTAGAAGATTCGAGAAGATAATCTCTCAGATGCTGGCGGTATGTTTAGCCGTTAGGTGAACGAACAAGCCCACATGGCCTGTGCGTGTGAGACACGTGTACAACTGGCCATGTGTGAGACCACCAGCCATCTTTCCCAGGACTATGGTGGTGGTAGGGAGGGACAGGCAGGGAGAAGGGAAGGCTGGATTCTCTGATGTTGTGCAGCCCTCATTTCAACCCCCTAGTGGTCACCGGCACAACTAGAGAATGGAGGGAATTGAAAGGAGGATAGGCGTGGAGATTTGACGACTCACTACGTCCAAGTTCTAGCTCCCTTGTCATCAGGGCCACGCTACCACTTCAGAGGAAACACCCGGCAGACTGTGGAGAGAATAATGAGACAGGGGGGAAGGGGGGTACGGGGGGGGTTTGAGGGTGTGGGTAGAGACTGAATATTGGCGTACTGTAGTAAACTTAATTGCCATTTATAAGACAAAGGATGAGAGAGAGAGAGAGAGAGAGAGAGAGAGAGAGAGAGAGAGAGAGAGAGAGGGGGGAAGGGAGGGAGAGAGAGATGGGTGAAGAGGGGAGGTAAAATGGGTGGAGGTGGGCGCTGTGGAAGATAGAATGGCTGGCAATTTTCACGTCACATGCCAATCTGTCATCGACAGACATCAATCAGTCAGAAAAAAAATCGATTTGTAACTGACAGATTTTAAACAGTGTGCATCCCCTTCTACCAGCGATATCCACACTGATCTCTGTACAAACTGACGACGAATCTTTCTGAAGGAAGCTTTGTGAGGCATTTGCTAACTTCATCCCGGAGGACGTTTCGTGAGGAATTCATTGACTTCTTTCTGATGGAAGCTTTCTGATGCATTTGTTGACTTCATCCCAGAGGAAGTGTGACGAGATGGATATGAGTGGTAGGTGGGTCCTCTAGGGGAAGGACTTGGAATAATTTCTTTATGAGAATTATCTTACATTTCACCTACACCCCCTCTCTTACTAGTGGTGGAAGGAGCAACTTTCCGGTACTAGTCATCAAAGAAATTTTTATTTGTTCCGGGTATTGGTAAAATACGGAAGACTGGCTCTGAGATAATTTTCCTTAGGCCTGTACTAGTGATTACAAGTACTTATAGCTCCGAGATACAGAATTGAAGAGAGAAGTTCAAACATTCAACATTCGATTGAACAACAGGGAACTGACACAAGTTAAGTGCACATTCACACATCAACTTTTTATTACTTATACATAGATAAGAAATGGCGTGACACTTCCATAGGCTGTGTTTCAGTTCTCATTGGACTACCACAATGAGGGGCCCTTCCTCACTCCTACTTTACTCGCTGGCACTTTGTGCAGCAAGCTTAAGTTGGCATACAGGGGTTCTGTCTAAGTTACACTGACTGTATATGGTTATGATACATCCACCCTGCTTGCTAATACCATAGACAGGTTCTCACTGTTTCATCATAAAGTGAGGGTAAGGGTCTGATGGGTTTGAGTCCAGGTGGTAAGCAAACTTAGCTTTGCTTCGGAGAAGACAGTTGTTCTCTCCTGTGGCTGGTGACTGCCCCACTGGTGTAGATTTGTTGTCTGGTGTCACCCCGGTTCCGGCGAAGTCCCAGCTTCTGGTTCAGTCGCAATGTGTAGCGTGACCAGGATCCCAGTTCTGCGATAAAGAGAACTTGATCTCTAGGTGAGAATCTGGTGGCTGGTCTTCGAGTGCACACATTTACCCTTTTTCCTTTCTTTCAGAAGGGTTGTGAGACTCAGCCAGCAAAGTTTTCTCTAGGGTAGAGTTTCTGCTATAACTATTAACCTCCACTTTTGTTCAATGGCTAAGTTAAGCTACACAAAGGGGTAGGAGACAGTAATACAATGTTACAGTTTTAGTTATACACTCTTCCTTGTTTTTCATACGAATCAAAAATCACACTGACTTGGGCTATGCTAGTCCAAGTACACATGTGGTGTGGACTTAGAGTCATACACTACAAATCATTCCAATAATCACCAGTATTTATAAATCAGAGTAGCAGTTTTTACCTAGCACAGGCATACTGTTTTCCTGATCAAAATTAATCATTGAATTATTATCTTAACAGAGACAGGGTTGCATACTGACAAAAGTCAGGGTGAACACAAAGAGCAGTGGTCAGATTGTTAACAAAAAATCAAAACCACTGGGAGAGAGCTTTTGCCATATGATGGCAAGCAAACTACTACACAAAATAATCATTCATCAGTTTGATAATGTTGCTAAGCATTTGTACAAAGTTACAATGCTACACACACACAGCATACATAAAATCAATACATAGATTCAAAAATGTAAAAACAGAGTTCCAACTCACTTTTCCTGGGAATGAACAGGGAATGACTTGAGATCAAGGAGTTACCAAGAGTTTCCTAGGCCTCTGTCCCTTTGTCTTCCTCTGCTCTTGTCTACAGGCAGTCCTGAGGGGTCAGTGAAGCTGAGCCGGTGTGTGCCTAGTTTATGAATCTCTCGCTTGCCAAATCAAATTTTGGCAAACTGGTGTGGTCAAGCGTCACGTCACAGTGTGTGTGTGTGTGTGTGCTTCCGTGTATGTGTTTGCTTGTTTGTTTGCTTTGCTATTGTTATTTTGCCTCGTGGAATGTGTGTTGACATTAACATCTCCAGTCTGTTTTAGTATTCATTAATGTTTACCATACTTTCGTCAGATGAGTACATATTTTTCCTTACTGTGATCTTGGGTTTTTCTTGTTTCAATCTTTTCCCAGAAAAAAAAAAAGGAAACCATCCCTTTTCACATCACATACCAGCCATGGCTGATCGCACATGCCTCCCACGATCCGGTTTGGTGCGGATGTTCGTCCTCTTCATCTTCCTCATTGGCGTCCTCCTCCTATACGGCATCTATAGCCAAAGGTTAGCGAGACGTCTGGGCATTCATCCCCCCAAAGAGCACAGCGTGAAATCTTCAGCAGATGCCTGGCTTGGTATCACAAATCAAGCACTACCTCGAACAAAGTCGAAAGCTTAGGCTCTGCTTCCCAGGGTGCAAATAAACCGCCTGCAGCCGCCAATAAAGCGGCTAAAAAATACGTCAAACCCCAGGAACCCCCTCGCAGCAGCGCGGACATAAGCAAAGCGACACGGATGATGGAGACTCTACAACTGTTTCGAGACTTGTACGCACAGGAAGCGTGGCCCGAGATCTCGCGAGAAGGCGGCATGACGCCTGATCAGGTGATGTTCTTCTGTGTGATTTGTTGTGTTTAGAACCGTGTGTGTGTTCAGTCCTGTGTGTGTGTGTGTGTGTGTGTGTGTGTGTGTGTGTGTGTGAGAGAGAGAGAGAGAGAGAGAGAGAGAGAGAGAGAGAGAGAGGAGAGAGAGAGAGAGAGAGAGAGAGAGAGAGAGAGAGATTTTTTTTAGCATTACATTCATGGGAAGCAAACGAATACAGCCCATTCACATTTTGCTTTCAGTTGTATCGGATGTGTAAGCATGGCTTAAAAAATGATTCTGATAAGACCTTCTACGTGTCAACTGTATTTAAAACAAATTACATAGGCGTTCTCCGTGTTGCAAAATACAGACAAATCATTCCATGTCTGGTTTTACGGAATCCGGACTTTCAGAGATTGTCCCTGGCAATAATGTTGTCATTCTTGGCTATAGTATTACTCGCAAAAGCCTGTACTTCTCAGATCTACACGTGTACTAGTTTACATTCATAAACCGGTAAATATGCATCGTATACAACACCTTGATGATATTCAAGTTGAGACTGTTTGGCTAAAAATGAGTCTGAACTGAACTAGACCCATTCGACTAGGCATTACTCACAGCAAGCCATTCACTGCCATGATCGGTGCAGCATCTTTTGTTGCTGTTACAATTTTACTGTTTGGTGGCTTTGACATAATTCTTGTGAAACCTCATTACTCATATACAGGTATGTTTTCCTCCTGCAACTTATCTCAGATTATAAACACCGCTACCCGTAGGACCCCAGCAATAATCGACCATATTTATGTCACTAACTCACAAAAAACATCGTTGTACAAAATGCTCCCGTCGATGGACACAGTGATCATTTTCCAGCACGTCCCACATGAGCTAAAAAAAAAAAAGAAAGAAAGAAAGAAAAAAGAAAGAAAGAAAGAAAGAAAAAAAAAGAAAGAAAGAAAGAAAGAAAGAAAACGGAATCAAAATCATCAAAAGAGGTTGCGAATGTTTGACCTACCAGTCTTTTGTGACATTTCAGATAGATAGTTTTCTTGCTGATCTCTTCCGCTCCCCAGCTTGCAATGTCTACAGTGACATTGATCCAGAAGAAACACCAGAGCAGTAACTACAAACGATCAATACTGTTTATGTTAGATGTTCTCCATACACCCAGAGCAGTAACTACACAAACGGTCAATACTGTTTATGTTAGATGTTCTCCTTACACCAGAGCAGTAACTACAAACGGTCAGTACTGTTTATGTTAGATGCTCTCCATACAAAACACGTAGTTACACTCTCCTCGACCTAAATGGATGACTGAGGAAACACAAGCTGCGATATTCCTTCGTGAGTATCTTTTCAAGATAGGAAGTCAAAAGAATTTCGGAAAAGGGCGAAATACGTTTAATTCACTCAATTTACCTACACAAAAGAACTATTACGAGACCCTTGTTTCTTCTAATCAAAACCGAAAATCAATATGGGAATATAAAAATAGCGTTTGAGTCATGTCACGCCAAATGAATTCAATAAGTATGTCATAAATGTGGCAGAATGTACCATAGAACTAATACATACTTTGCTAAATGATCTTGAAAAAAAATGACAGTGTTCTTCAATTCCAAGAATAAAATATTCCCAAATTTCTCAGTACCTTAATATCTGTAACTGATGTTTAAGGCTCCTCGTGTCATTGGAAGGACAGAGGAAGTCGTTGATTTGATGGAATTGATGGTAAACGTATGAACTTCCAACTTCAGTCATATCTAAAACACTTTAATAGATCTTCAAATTGTGTCTTGAAAAATGTCACTTTCGATCACAGTTCAGAGTTACAAAAGTCATGTCCTTCTCCAAGTCTGGCAACAATTTAAAATCAACCGATTAAAGACCAGTGTATAGTTCAACAGTTCCATAAAAATGCACATAAATGAATACATTGACGATCATCTCGAGTCCTATAAACTAGTCAGTGATGGTCAGCCTGGTTTCAGGAAAATGAATCATGGCATACTGCTCTTACAAAGTAGAGGACTACTGGCAAATGGACAGTCGTTAATATAAATGTTCCAACTATTGCTTGTTGGTTTTGCAAAGGCTTTTGATGTCACGTTATTTCGTAACACCATGACTGTGTGGCGTTACAGGGAATACAATTCAATTAATTCCATGATTCCTAGACAGTCGTCAGCATTTCTTGTTCTGTTTTAATTCTCTGACATCAAATATATTACCTGTCAGATATAGAGTAGCCCAGGGTTCAGTTTTAGGTCTTCTCCTATTTTTGGTTATCTATGCTATCGATCTCATTTCT
>JADBJO010001032.1:402500-410000 GCA_016801955.1 Conus betulinus
AAACTCTAAAGTGTTGCTCCAGCCTTCACGCTGACCAAAATGTACATTTACGTGTTTGTTTACTCGCTGTTGCCCTCATCCTCGATGTTGAGATGATGACAGCATGGGAAACAACCACAGTCACATCTGCTCTGTGGTGACGGGGCCATCAGCAAAGGTCTGACACCATCTGGATCTTCTCCAGCTGTACACACCCTGCCTGGTTCTTGCCCTCTCTAGGACATGCCCGTCTCCATCAGATCCCTTGTGTCCTTACCAAGATCTTTCTTTGGAGAGCGTTCCTCTCTCTATAGTCAAATGCTCCTTGCGTGGAACAAGCCTCCTTTCTGTCTGTGCAAATCTCTCTCACCCTTCAAGTCATCTTTCAAGACTTGACTTATTCATAGACTGATTTCTTTTTCATGTCTTTTAATGTTTGTGTGTGTGTGTGTGTGTGTGTGTGTGTGTGTGTGTGTGTGTGTGTGTGTGTGTGTGTGTGTGTGTGTGTGTCTGTCTGTCTGTTTGTCTGCGTCCGTGTGCTAAGAACTTTGTGAGCATGTAGAGAATCTACAGCTTAAAGGCCGAAACATCCGTCATTATAATGCTTTTATCACTGGTATTATATTATCATTATTAGTATTGGCATAAATGTATTTATTCTGATTATTATCAAAATTCAACATCAACTACTACTGCTGCAGCTACTACTTTTCACTACTCCTGCGATGCAGTTATGAAAACGGAAAATGGAAAATAAATCACAAATGAAACGAGAATGCAATTCTGTCAAAACCCCACGTTTCTCTCACAAGTGTTTCTACTTGTCCAAAAAGCATCCATTAGCGAAAGAGATGTAATGAATTCTTGCGTCTATAAAGAAACAGACGAGATATCCGTGTATATACTGTTGAGTCATGATGAAATATCGTGCAGGACATTATACACACATCGTCTTAGCACATGGATTTTGCTGTATCAGTCACGTGATCAAACTATGACCAACGTTTTAGTTCATTAAGTTTAGAGAAGTCTTTGTGCTTTTCTTTCTGTAAAGTAAGTTTCAGTTTCATCAAGGAGGTGTCACTACTAGCGGACTAGTCCATATACGCTAAGCCACATCAACTAAGATTTGAGACCACACTGCGCATGATTGAAGGCTGATGGATAAATGAATTAATTACTAAGATGAGAGTGTTGAAGAAGAGGGTCTCGTGGCTACGACTTGGCAGATGTCTGACCTATGCATTAGCCCGAGAGCATGTGCGTATGGTGTGTCTCTATGTGTGTCTTAAACTAAGAATCGCTTATATACGTGCATGCGCGCGCGCGCGCGCGCGCGCGCGTGTGTGTGTGCGTGTATATGTGTGTGTGTGTGTGTGTGCGCGCGCGCACGCATGCGTGCGTATGTGTATGCGTGCCCACGTGCGCATGTGTCCCTGTGTGTTTGCGTGCGTACGTGCGCGCATGCGTGCGTGCGTGCGTGTGTGTGCGTGTGTGTGTGTGTGTGTGTGTGTGTGTGTGTGTGAGAGAGAGAGAGAGAGAGAGAGAGAGAGAGAGAGAGAGAGAGAGAGAGAGAGAGAGAGAGAGAGAGAGAGAGAGAGAGAGAGAGCATCCATCCCCTTTAATTTGTTCATTAATCCAGTTGTTTATTCACTGATTCACGCAGACCACATCTTCTTCGTGCCTACGGCGGAGTGTACATGGACGTGGATGTCTTCTGGGCCAGCCGTCTCCCGGACTCTCTGCTCCGCTACCCCACCGTGGCCTGTCCGGACTGGCCCAGTCGCGGGGAGTGGCCCGCCGCCTTCAACATCGGCGTGCTGATGTCTCAGAGTGACTCCCCCTGGCTGAGTCACTTCCTGGCCACCACCATGCGGCGCTACATCGATGAGATCTGGTTCTACAACGGTATCATGATGCCTTACAGGGTGTACGAGATGTACCCCGAGTCCCTGCACATCGACCACTATCTGCAGGTGAATTAAATTACCCACTTAAAAAAAAAAGTCTTTAATAAATGTGGCAGAAAACCGAAAGGTAAATAATAAACAATCAGGGTAAGTCTTGCTCCCATCATGAAACAAATACAGGCCCACAACTCCAAACGGATGCAGCTTACAATACCGAATGGCCTAGCAGTAATAAAAGACAACACAGAGCACACGGAACAAAAAAGGAGGCATCCTCTTGTTTGTTCTGTGTATTGTGCTTTGTCATTCCTTGTAGGCGATTGATCTCCTTGTTCGCTCTGTGTTGTCATTTCTTGTAGGTGATTCATCTCCTTATTTGTTCTATGTTGTCATTTCTTGTTGGTGATTCGGTATCGTAAGCTGCCTTCGTTTGGAGTTATGGGCCCGTATTTAGTTCATGATGGAAGTAAAAGTGACCCTCCTGTTCATTATTAACCACTTTTGGTGTGACAACATCCAGATTAAAAATCTGAGGTCAGCAGAAACGAATGAATGTGTGTAATTAAAAAAACAAACAAAAAAAAGAACACAGTTGTAGGGAGGAGAAAGAAGGGAGGGAAGATAGTCATGGAATCTGTAGTGTTGGTGAAAACTGAGATGTATAATGCACAGATTCTTTTATGAAAAAAAAAAATGTTCAAAGACTTACTGACAAGAGACGGGGAACTGGATAATCACGTGAACACAGTTGAGGATTCATACAGACTATGGGGAAGTTTAATGCATCATATGATACGGAGACATAATTCACAGACTGTGGGAAAGTTCCATACATCATATGGTATGGAGACATAAGTACTTTTGGATTTGGCTTCTTTTTTCGATGTGGGCTTTGCAAGCTTTAGATTTTGATATGTTCGAATTATCAGTGCTTTGTTTACGATTTAAAGGAGAAGGTGACTGTGGCATAAAATGCCTGCGGTGTAGGTCTGCTACGATTTATTACAGTCGCTCTGTGTTTTCCCTTGCTTTTGATGAATTATGGCTCAGTTCATTCCATTCAGAATATCATAACAATTACAGTGATTTCAGTCTGGAAATGTCACATTTATTGTACAGAATTTAGGGCGTCGGTGCGGTTTATGTATGTACTGACACTATTTTACTCTTTCTTTCTTATTTTCAGGTTAGTAAATTGTTTTCAAATTTGTAGCCTGTTTGTATTTACATTCAGATGACATTATCAGTGACAATAGTGTCAAATATTAGTTTTCATTGTTCACATCCCTTCAAAAGGGGCTTTGCCCTCAATAAATAAAACCGCACACACACACACACACACTCTCTCTCTCTCTCTCTCTCTCTCTCTCTCTCTCTCTCTCTCTCTTCTTCTTCTTCTTCTCTTCTTCTTCTTCTTCTTCATTCATTCTTCTTCTCTCTTCTTCTTCGCATTCTTCTTCGCATTCTTCTGATCTTCTTCTTCTTCTTCTTCTTCTTCTTTCTTCTTCTTCTTCTTCGCATTCTTTTTTGCATTCTTCTTCTCTTCGTCGTTCATTCATTGACAAAACCATACTAAATTCCTCCCTACCAGGTGATCTGCTTCAGGGGGAACTGCCCACCCCACATGGCACGATGATTACATCCGGGACATCAATGACCCTCGGCCACCACGTGACTTTGATTGGCGAGAAGGACGCTCCTATCACTTCACAGTCCCCAAACCCACAAAATTCCTCCCTACCAGGTGATCTGCTTCACCCGATGAGATCCCCAGATGGCACGATGATTACATCCGGGACATCAATGACCCTCGATCCTGACCAAGTCAGGTTGGGGATCTCTTGGGGGGGAAAGCTCCTATCACTTCAAGTCAAGTCCTCTTGTTCACATAACTCTAAACATTGCCGATTAGATCCTGACCAAGTCAGGACATATACTCTGAAATTGAATAAATATTGCTATTATCCTGACCAAGTCAGGCTGGGGGTCTCTGATTGGGGAAAGCTAATAACAAACAAGTCAGGTAACTCTTGTTCCCATAATGGAATAATAAATACACGCCCATAACTCCAAACAAATGCTGCTTACGACACCGAATCGCCTGGCAGATATGACAGCTTCACACCACAGAGAACAATCAATGACACGTCTGATGTTTCCTTGTTTGTTGTGTGTGCTACTGTTTCCTTGTGTGTTTTGTGGGCTCTGTGCTGTCATGTCTGTTAGGTGGTTCCGTGTCGTAAGCAGCATTCGTTGGGAGTTATCGGCGTGTGTTTATTTCGTCATGGAAGCTAGAGTTACCTTACATGTTTGTTATTCACTGTTTTACTGTTTCTTGCCTATGTCAAATGTCCTTTTCTTGGGAAGTGTTTGCAGATGTTTCTGCCTCTGTTTCTGCAAATGTTTCCATCACTACAGATATCGCCTTTTTCTGCTAGTGGTACCAGTTTCGTGCGGATGTTTGTGGTCGACTAAATGAATACTAATGAAGAAAGCTGGTTTTTATCACTGTGTGGACGGCATAGAGGATCTCAGATGGAGTTTCCCACAGGCGTGCACGCGTGTTATTTAGACTCAGACTCGTGCAACTGTCGAAAACCCATCAGAGAAATTGTATACACACAATGATAAGATAACAAACTATTAAATCAAGGCGTGGTAACTTATTTGTATTCATGTTGTTTTGTAACTTAGTGGAAGATGTCATGTTTTGTTTACGCACCTTTAGACAGTCAAACAAATACTTTGGCTAATTCAACATGATCAAGATTTTAAGTCAGCAAAGCACTCGTGTTCTCTATTCAAAGGTACGTGACCCGAGATATGATGAAGGAGAGTGCATATGGGCAGTATTAATGGAAGCAAGGAGCCGTAATCTCAATTCAGTGTGAATAGCGGAATACTCATGAAGAGCATGTTATATATTCTCTGGCACTCCACGTTTGCACGAGTGGGTCTTTTGCTGCCGTGTTGCTGTTACGTCCTCTGTCGATTTCCATGTCATGAACTCACAGTCGTACCCGACGTAATGCTGATCTGTGTTTGGGATTCTTGCAATTAATCAGCGTGGTTGCAAGTCATCATTGTCTACACTTTTGTTGTACGACGAAAGCCTTAGAGGTTTTATGTGTAGCGTTATGCCAGAATCAAAAGTATTCTTCTTGCAAGTTATTTAATACATTGTATTTAAGCCGCTTTTTGTGAAAGGTGCCATAGTTTTTTTCTTTTTTCCCTTACATTAGAGAACCCACCATCAGATAGTACATTTTTCACAATGGTTATCCAAGTATCTTTCCTGTGCCGAATTTGAGAAGATAAGTGATTGATCTTTCTTCGCTTTCATTGTCCTCAATCTTGTTTACCTTGTCTGAAGAAGACCTAGGAGGTCGGAGTGCATCTTGTTTGTCTTATCATTTGTTTGTCATGTTCATCGGCGAACTTAAAATCTCTTTTTTAACATTTCTCATAGGAGTCAATGCATGACATAATTATCATAAGTTTGCCTCAGCTAAATGTATTGGTTGGGCTGCCGTGGTATGTAAACAAAATGAAATCACCTGACATACAGTGTTCAGAGAGGCGGGGTATCTGCCTAGTTCCGCCACAGTGGGCGTTTTCGTTGTGTGTGTGTGTGTGTGTGTGTGTGTGTGTGTGTGTGTGTGTGTGTGTGTGTGTGTGTGTGTGTGTGTGTGTGTGTGTGTGTGTGAGGGAGAGAGAGAGAGAGAGAGAGAGAGAGAGAGAGAGAGAGAGTGTGTGTGTGTGTGTGTGTGTGTGTGTGTGTGTGTGTGTGTGTGCTCACAGTGATTCCCATGCGGCGGAATGTAAGGTGCATACTTTTTTTCTAATTGGTCAGACGTATTGGACATCACAGAATTCTTTTTCACTGGCGTGTGGAATGAAAAGTAGGCTCTGGCACCATAACTATCGGAGTGACCACTGTGTCACGTGACATCAGCATGGCGTCCATCTTCAGGTCTTTCCCTCGTACGCTTCGAACAAATGCGTGTGCATTGATGTTGTCTGTTTAATCAGAGACTTCGGCTTGTTAAAATTTCATGGAAAATGTTAACCCTAAATATTTGCATGCGCCTGCTTTTTCAGTGTAATCGTCTCTGCGGGAAGAAAAGTAGATATAGTTTTGGATCAGTTTTTGTAAATATGACTTTTGTTTTACTTCTATTTATAATAACTTATTTCTATTCATAATAACCTTATGTAGCTTGTGATATTGATGTAACTGATATTGATGTAATTGTTTTGTGATTTTGAATTTGTCATCGACAAACGCACAACGGCTTCTGCATGTACAAGTGATGAGTTCGAACATTGTTGGTTCATTGACAAATCGGGAGTTAGTGATATGTACACCATATTTTGTCACTTATGCATACACACACACACACACACACACACACACACACACACACATATATATATATATGTATATATATATATATATATATATATATATATATATATATATATATATATATATATATATGTATATGTGTGTGTGTGTGTGTGTGTGTGTAAAAGAGTTGGAATATGTTGTCTTCAAATACTCCTTTTTCTTATATAGGGAAGCATTTGTAATTCTGTTGATGTTTTTTTTGCCCAGATCATTGAGATTTGCTACATATTTTTGATCACACAAACGCATTAGTAGTCATTCGAATAGCACTTAATTTCAAGGTAAGCACACCTTGCCATATGCTATCAGTAAAACCAATAAAGCAGCTGAAGGGACGTTCGTTTCTTTTTGTAATGGGGTTACCAGCTATTGTCTTAATGATGTAAGACGCAATTATGCTGTCAGTACTTGTAGATTTTTTTTTCTGAAAACTCATTTTTGTTCGGTTGTTTGTTTGTTTGTTCAATCAGAGATTGTTTTTTACTGAAGGTATGTTTAGATTCTCTTGTTGATAACTTGACAGAATAGTTTTCCAGCCCTGCTACTGAGAGTTATGCCACTGGTACGATGTGAGCTGCACGGGTCTAAAGATGGGTGCATTCATACCATCTTTCCATTGTGTTGAAGAATTACCTAACGTCAATACTGCAATGAAAATGCTACACTGGAACATGCAATGAATCCAGTCTGTTAAAAAGTTCACGAAGAAAGCGATCATTAACATCGACTGTAAATCAAATGCACTACAAAGTCATCGCAAACAATTCATTCAGCACTGGAAACTACACAATTATAGTGTAACATTCTAAACACAAATTATGCTCTACAGAAGCGCTCGCAATGAATGAGATTACCAATAAATCTTTAACATCAGACATATGAAGACAGGAAACGGATTTTACATGACGATGATTTAACATGGTTCCAAATAAGATAATTTATAAAGACAAAGAAACGCAGCAACAAACGCATCATTGAAGAAAATACCAATCCAAAGTTATTCTGTACAGTTCTTGCGGCATCCCTTTCGGGGGAAGTGACATTGTGCAAGAATTTTACTCAGCTCTTGAAAATATTTGGAATAAAAAAAATGTGGCATCGAACAAAGAGCTGATCCATTTTGGAAATTCACAGGGTACTACGTTTGGTAATGCTTTCATCATATCTGCAAACACTCAATCTGCAAAAATCAGTTCAAAA
>JADBJO010001032.1:415000-435000 GCA_016801955.1 Conus betulinus
AAAACTGCTCTCTATGCAAACCAACGTAACATACTCACGATTTGTAATACTGACAGAATAAAGTCATTTCAAAAACGAATGCAATTGACAACTCCAGTCTGACTTTATGCCACATGCCATGGGAATCAATTACACTTGTGCACAACTAGTCCTCAACAGCATGGGGGAAGGTGAGGGAGTGGGGGCAAGATCAACAAAAAACATCTTAGACTTATAAAAAAAAAAATTGTCGGAAGATACTACACCCCCCCCCCCCCCCCCCCCCCCCCCCAATCTCACATCACAACAGCACCAATAGAGTACACAGACATGAAATGAATCAATGAATGAAAAAAAGTATGGACTGAGGGAAAAAAGTTTACAAAAACAATTAAAATACACTTAGATGCACTGTAATATTGGATGTGGAACTGAAACAAAACAAAACAAAACAAAACAAAAAAAAAAAAAAAAAAGAATGGGCACATGCATGCTAAAAAACTTCCCTTATTTTCTTCATTTTTACCCCCAACATCAGAAAGCTGAATGGAACCTGATAAAGTAGTATCAGAAAGTTAAAACTGATTTCACATATATTTTCCTTGCTGATAAAGACTCGACACTGAAACATTAGATTGACTGCACCCACATGCACACACATGCAAGTGCACACACACACACACACATATAGAAGCCTTCAAATTAACATCACATGAAAGTTCAAAAACAACAATAACAACCACACACCCATTCCAGCACACTCACAAATCAGCTATCTCCTACTCCAACACACTCACAGATCAGCTATCTCCTACTCCAACACACTCACAGATCAGCTATCTCCTACTCCAACACACTCACAGATCAGCTATCTCCTACTCCAACACACTCACAAATCAGCCTCTTTCCAGGCCAACACGCTCACAGATTAGCTATCCTCCACTTTAACTCGCTCACAGATAAGCCTTCTTCTTCTGCTCCAACACACTCACACATCAACCTTCTTCAGCTCCAACACACTCATACATCAACCTTCTTCAGCTCCAACACACTCACACATCAACCTTCTTCAGCTCCAACACACTCACATCACATCTCACCTTCTTCAGCTCCACACACTCACACATCACCTTCCTGCCACTCACTCCACACACTCGCAGGTCATCCACCAGCACACTCACAGATCAGCCTCCTTCCACTCCAAACACTCACAGATCAGCCTCCTTCCACTCCAAACACTCACAGATCAGCCTCCTTCCACTCCAAACACTCACAGATCAGCCTCCTTTCACTCCAAACACTCACAGATCAGCCTCCTTTTCACTCCAAACACTCACAGATCAGCCTCCTTCCACTCCAAACACTCACAGATCAGCCTTCTTCCACTCCAAACACTCACAGATCAGCCTCCTCCTTCTACTCCCACACACTCACAGGTCATCCACCAGCACACCCACAGATCAGCCTCCAACACACTCAAAATTCATCATCCTTCTTCCCTCCCCCCAACACACGAAACAGCCTCTTCCTGCTCCAAAACTAGTCATGAAATGTTTGATTCACAGTCAGGCCTTTACAAAAAAAGAAAAAGCCATTTCCAGTTAAAAGCAAAACAAAACATGCATGTTTATGAAACATGAGTGTATTTGTGCACACAAGAGTATATGTGCACATGCGTGCATGTGAGTGTGTGTGTGTGTGTGTGTGTGTGTGTGTGTGTGTGTGTGTGTGTGTGTGTGTGTGTGTATGTGTGTAGGCCTGCTAGTAAACACACAGGAGTTACAACTTCTCTGTACTTCACTGTGACTACACATTCCCAACATTTCACACATACTGTACAATGCATCTTCACTGTGTTTAACCCTGCTCAGATGTTATTGGCTACATAAGATCCATGCCCATCAAAGAGTCCACAAGAGTCTGTGCTTTTATTCTGATGAAGCCAGTCCACCCCCACCTACGCACAATGCGCTGTGGTATCTGACTACTTGCTCTTTACAGTGTGGGACCACCATAAGCCATGTCACTGGAAGTGTATAGTGTTAATAAAGCAGCTGATTATTTTCTTTTTCATTTTGATGCACAGACACCAGCATTTTCTGGCATCAGGTCAACTGCATTTTTGGAAAGATGTTTAAAATTTCATTAGAACAGTTCTAATGGTTCCAGAGATTATTACTTTTCTGTGTGCCAGGATACTGCAGTAGACCCCGGAGGGATTAAGCTGGAATCCTGTGGTAACCAAAATAACAGAAATCCAGGATTTACGGTTCATGCTTGGGTATAATCCGACTGTCTGTCCCCAAAGAAATCCAGCACACACACACACACACACACACACACACACAGAATCACACACACACACACACACACACACACACACACACACACACACACATACACAGAGAATCACACACACACACACACACACACACACACACACACACACACACACACACACACACACACACACACACGGTAAAACTCACAAATATACAACAGCTGCATGCCAACCAATGTTGGCATTGTCACTCAACAAACAGAGGATGCTGTGAAACAGTGTGACACAGGGACCTCATGAACAGCTGTGGTATACTGCCTACACCACTTGAACACTGCAGCTGAATGGTTCTCACATTGTTGCTGTCTTCTTTCCAGTCAGCCACATACACACACCCCAGATACATGGGTGGCAGTCATGGCCTCTTGCACTGAACATCACCTGAAGTGGCTTAACTGTCCCATTCCCAAGGACTTCCCCAAACACAACATTCACACACACACACACACACACACACACACACACACACACACACACACTCAAAATCTACCAAGCAACTCTTTTTAAGGGCGAAGGTCAGATCACACACTGACAGACTCTCTCTCATGTGGGGCGGAGAGAGTGGGGCCGTCGTTTGCTGCTGGCACCGGAGGCAGAGGCAGGGCGGCCAGGTGCTGCAGGGAGAAGCGGGCCTGGTAGTTGTGGATGTGGTCCTGCAGCTGCTGAATGGCCGACATCTTGAGGGACAGGATGCTGCTGACACGACTCAGGTAGTCGTCAAAGCTCTGCCCACAAGCAACAAACAACAGCAAATAACCTGCAGGTTGTGACAGCGCCCTGCCTTCAGTCGCATCTTCTCTGTTTGTCTATCCTTCTATATTCAATACTACTTAACATATATGCCTTGGCTTAAGGCTGTGTAAGACCAAATGACACAGGCTAGAACACCAAGGCTACATCAAAATGTTGTTATGCTCAGCATGAGATGTAAACGTTCTTCCCCCCCCTCTCTCCCTCCCCCCCTCTCTATTATGGTAGGTGTGTGGGGGTGGGTGATGCCAGGAGGGTGGGGAGCCAGCACATGTGAGCGTGTGTGTGTGTGTGTGTGTGAAGTTTTTTTGGTTTTTTTTTTTTTTTTTTTTTTTCCCCCCCCCTTCTCCCTCCTCCCTCTTTGCCCCCTCCCTCCCAACAACAACCGTCTACTTTCAAATCATTTCCTCTGATTTCCATTCACTCACCTTTCTTAGCCTGTGTCTACCCAGCCTCCTTTATTTTATTTATTTTATTTTATTTTATTTTATTTTATGTTGTGTGTGTGTGTGTGTGTGTGTGTGTGTGTGTGTGTGTGTGTGTGTGTGTGTGTTTTGAGTTCTTGTCACGTCAAAATTTATTGTGACGTCTTTGTTGTTTTATCTGCGTCTCCCCGTTCTTTACGTCATTAACACAGCAAAATTTGCGTGTACTGTCGTTTCATGTCACTTGAAAAAGGCTCTAAGAGTCGAAACGTCGTGCATTGTTTTTGTTTTGTTTTCTTTTTGACCCCCCCTTTTGTTTCGGTCTTTATCACCAATCCTCAAATCATATAGTTGTTCTGAAAAGACCCAGTCAAGTGTTATCAATTTATGCTCAGCATAGTTATGCGGGAATTGTCTGTCGCGACAAGCTCCTAGCATAACATTATCAGTCTCCAAAATCCCTTGAAGTCGGAGCGTGGCTGCCCATGTGGCAGGGTAATCAAAAACGGTCACACACACGTAATGTTCTCATCTATAACTGATGCATTTGCACCATAGTGTTTAAGTGTTTTCGGCTGTTTGGATAATCCCTGGAGTCTTTTAGCCAAGGTATGACAACAACAACAACAACAACAACTGTAACACATGAGACTGAACCACACTGCAGCTTCCTTGACCTCCCCCTCCCCCTCTCCCTCTCCTCCCTCCACCTTCCCTCATCACTGTACCCTCCTTCTCTTTCATTCTCTGCTCCTGTTCTCTAATCCTACACTGCCTGAACTTCTCCACCCCTGTTGTTCTGCATCACTGCACTGCCATTCTTTCAACAACCATTTTTGGGCAGAGATATCCTCACCTCTCCCCTTCGGCCTTCCTACATGACCTTTTTCTGCCGTCAGCTATCCTGGGAGAAGTATTCACATACCTGTTTCACAAGGTATTCTAAACAAGCGTTACTGAGCACCTTGTTTGATGCGTTTACTTTTGGGTTTTTTTTTGCATTGTTTCAAGTCATGCTGCTGTCTGTTTTAGTTTTCATACAGCAGTATGCCATTCACCTTAACAGAAACCTACTACTTTAAAAACTGACTTGCCTTCAAACACTTATTCTTCTCCACCATGTTATTTTTCTGTCAAAGATCAGACGTATTTGATTATATGACACGTTCAATGTTCTACACGAGCCAAATAAACAGCACAATGACATGTCAACTACTTTGCTCTCCATATTTCAGTGCAAGTAGTTCTCTTTCCAGAGGTAGTTATCTTGTGGGGTTTTGCATAATGGGCCACTGAAACTCCAAGATTACCTTCTAAAATGACACAATACAACACTTTACAATATAACAACATACAACACAAACAATACAGAGACACAAACATAATGCAATATAAGATGATAGAAACAATACATCACCACATCAAAGAACACAACAAAATACAACCCAGCACAGTATATTGTTAGAGATCAATGTTGTTCATTGGCATCATGGTCACACGATGAAAGGCCTCACAACACAAAGACCACTGACGGCCTCACCACAGGGCTCCGCTCACCCGAGGCACAGCTTTCTTGGCGTTGAGCAGCAGCTTCATCTCCTGTTTGCATAGCGACGTGATGGCCGCCAGCTGGTCCTCATGGTAGCCCACCATAGAGATTCTGTCACAGGTCAAACACATCACTGCGTGAACATGAGCCAGAGAGAGAAAGAGACTGACAGACAGTGAGAGAGAGAGAGAGAGAGAGAGAGAGAGAGAGAGAGAGAGAGAGAGAGAGAAGAGAGAGAGAGAAGAGAGAGAGAGAGAGAGAGAGAGAGAGACAGAGAAAGAGAGAGAGAGATGGAGAGTGTGCATGTGTGCATGCATACATGCATACCTGCCTGTCTGTCTGTGTATCCGCATACATGATTGATCTTTGTGTGTGCTTCATTGTAAAGTGCTTCAGGGAGACTGAAACTGCTGTAAAGGTGGCTATGATCAGTAGCATGATAATTGTACACATCTGTATGAGGAGAGGGAAAGATGACGCTGCACTCAGTGCTGAAATGCTTGATCTCTGTGCACAGGGAAAAGCAGGCCAACCTCACCCTGAGAAAACAGGGTTGGGAGAAGCAAACACAGCAGAACTTCTAACCAAACTCCCCAACAACTACTACCACCCTGACGTGACTTGAATTTAACTCACAGACCTGCGTCTCTCCACAAATGAACTCTGTATTATGGCTATCTCTCCAGCCGCCATGCAACTGACCAATCTTTATCAACAACTTATGCACTGATTCCCAGCCAAGGGACGACAAAAATGCAGCTAAAAGCAGCATCCCCATGATCAACCCACAGGCTGAACACGATCATCCAAAGTTAACACTGCTCCCAGTTCACACCCATGGGCACTGTCACCCCTCTCCATCAAGACAACTGTTCTTCAAAATATCATCACCGTCAGCTAAAAAAAAAAAAAGAGAGAAGAGGATCTGACCTAAGAGGAGAGAGTCAAAATAACCCCCCAAAATACAAAAGATGAAAAATGCAAATTTTGAGAGCCAAATCAGTGGATGTAGGAAAGACACTGATTGGAAGTACAATGGAAGACACAAGATCCATGTGAGCCAGATGGGCGGTGCACAGAGAATGGTCAGCGGAGTTGTCCACGATGTGAAAAATAACATGCACAGACAATGATGAAACAGTTAGGGATTGGGGGTAGGTTCAGGCAAAGGTTTTTGTAGGTTCAGGCAAAGAGTTTTTTGTATTGAAACACACACTCCACTGGAGAGATGTAGGTTATACATGCACTGCATGTCACATATGATAACTGTGCCCTGACCATTCAGTGGATTGTGTGGAAACCTTTGGAAAGTTGGTCATGAATATCTGCGCTGTAGCAACATCCTGTTAAGACCCCTTCCTATCAAGATCTGATCTTAGCTGATTTTTCATAGTAGCAAAAGGGAGGATCCATTGTAATACATGGTATAATATACAAACTATCTTTGAGGATGTTCTAAAGGTTTGAAATAGTAAAAAAAAATAAAATAAATAAAAACAAAAAAACAGAAACTGTCGACAAAGACAGTCTAAGATCAAAATGTAGATGATTTCTTTTTTTTTTTTTTTCTATTGCAAATCTTCAGAACATCCTCAAAGATAGTTTTCATTTGAGAAAAAAAAGATCAGCAGTCAAGAATCATTTCATTATGATACAATATCATACCATGCAGTATGTCCAGAACTTTACTCAAGTTCCTATTTCACTCACTGACTCAGTTGGTGTTTGTGTATAGAAAGGTTGTGCTGAGGGAAAATATGAATACGTATGCAATTCACAGATCACAGAAGGACTTACAGACTGGTTTGCCTTCTGCCTGCATCCACCAGCAATCCACAGATCACAGAAGGACTTTACAGACTGGTTTGCCTTCTGCCTGCATCCACCAGCAATCCACAGATCACAGAAGGACTTTACAGACTGGTTTGCAATCCACAGATCACAGAAGGACTTTTTACAGACTGGTTTGCCTTCTGCCTGCATCCACCAGCAAATCCACAGATCACAGAAGGACTTTACAGACTGGTTTGCCTTCTGCCTGCATCCACCAGCAATCCACAGATCACAGAAGGACTTTACAGACTGGTTTGCAATCCACAGATCACAGAAGGACTTTACAGACTGGTTTGCCTTCTGCCTGCATCCATCCACCAGCAATCCACAGATCACAGAAGGACTTTACAGACTGGTTTGCCTTCTGCCTGCATCCACCAGCAATCCACAGATCACAGAAGGACTTTACAGACTGGTTTGCAATCCACAGATCACAGAAGGACTTTACAGACTGGTTTGCCTTCTGCCTGCATCCACCAGCGCATGGAAAACATGCTGCTCAGGGAGCTCACTGAATGAATCATTCTGAAAAAAAAAAAGTGCTTTATGCAAACAATGTGAAAAAAAAGTTGCTAATTAAAAGAGGGAAGTTTTCTGTTTGTCCAATTGAGTGTCGACACAGTGTGAGCATGAGCCTGACACCAATACAATACGAGATGATCAGTAACATGTTAAAAAGGGGATCACTGTTGTCTGACAACTTAAGTTGGTTACTACTTTTAAAAATGTAAAAAGCTCAAATAATCTTCACCACAGAGCAATGTGTGCATACATGTAGTGATATCTGATTGTATCTTCTGTTTTTCTAGCACCCAAAGATGTTCACAAATACATATATACTTACTTTTTTAGAAACACACACACACACACACACACACACACACACACACACACACACACACACACAAAAAAAAAAAAAAAAAAAAAAACCCCACACCTACAACACCGATAAAACAAGCAAACAAAAACTCACCTGGCCTGATCTCTCTCAGCCACATTGAAAGATGCCGCTGACATGACAGCACTGGAGGCAAACACAGAGGGTGCTGCCGACACCGGTGTGGGATGAAGGATGCTGCTGCTGCTGCTGCTCACAGCGCGGCCTCTGAGCATGGGCTGCAGGCCTCCCGTGGTGCTGACGGGCTGGGGGTGGATGGGGGAAAACACCGCCCCGGACATCAGCTTCTCCGTCACCAGAGCCGACGATGACGAAGTCTTTGTGGAGGTGAACACCGTTGTTGCGGTAGAGTTATCTGAAGAATCGTTTCTGATGTGAGATTCTAGAGCCGAATCACACTTGGTTCCCACGGTGTTAGACTGTGCTGGCAGGGAGGCTGACGAGACGTTAGCGTCTTTGGCACCGAAAGTGGACGCTGTTGCAAGACTCGGCACGATGGGGTCAGAGCTAGGACCGCTCAGGCCATGAGAAGAGGTCAGGGTTTTGACAGCTGAGGAAGCATCTCCTAAATCCCCAGTCCCTTGTGACCCCACTCTCCCCTGCAGTCTTTCCTGGGTGGAGGAGGTGTGGTGAGGGGAAGGGTCTGCCACAGAGTAAGCAGCAAAAAGGCAGACTGGCCTGAACAGATGTGGGGTCTGGCCTCTCTACCTGTTTCTCCGCTCTCTGTCTGTTTGACCTCGCTGAACCTGGTTCCACGTCCGCTTTGTGTGTCACCCAGTCTCTAATGGCCGCACAACTTGGGGAGGGCAGGTTGCTTCCCTTGCCTGGGGAAGGTTCTCTGGCATCCCCTCTTGTACTCGCTGGGCCTTCATGCCGGGGGAGGGAGAGATGTTGCGGGGAGGAGCCCCCTCCGTATCTTGGGGCTCCCTGGGGCTGGCATTGGACACCACCTTTTCCAGGACCCCGCTCCGAAGGGGAGAGCGCTGGGAGAAGCTGGTAAGGTCAGAACTGAGGGCGGTCTGCAATCCCAGGCAGCACCTTCATCACCGGCTTGCTGGCTCTCTCCCCAGCAGGACCCCCCGCCACTGAGGACGCCTTCGCTTCCTGGCCAGTAGGCCTCTCATCCCCGGGACCCCCAAACAACAGTTCATCGTCAAAACTGTCCGTGGATGGCCCCATACCAAGTCTGTTTCTGGAGGAGACAGGTGACACATTTCCCAGCTCACTCATCGCAGTCTTGGGTGCCCCTGTGCTGGACAATGCAGTCAGAGGGGCAGACGCTCTTCCTGACGTTGGCGGGGAGGTTTTGTTGGGCTTGGATGCTGGGGACGGGGACTGCCTGTGACCCTGAGCCTTGCCCCTCCCCGACAGCTGGTTGGTAGGGGAGGGGTTAGAAATGCGTCTCTCTGAGCTTTGGGGTTTCTGAGAGTCCGACCTGGCGCTACTGGCTGAGGCTGCCTGCTCCCCTGTCAATAGACCTTGATCTTCTTTTGACTGTTCTTTACCTTCTGGAATCTCAGATCTCCCGGCCTTGACCCCATCCTGGCTGAGCTTGTTCCCACCATGACTGAGGTCATTGAGCTGCTCATCCACGATGTTGAAGTCAGAGGTGGGGAAGTCAAACTCGGTGTCCGTGGACTTTATGACCGGAATGTTGGGCACAGAAGGCACGGGCCGTGTCTCTGTCGGGTGTGTCACATTGTTGGAGTCTGTGTCCGTGTGATCTGATTCGCTGGGAGAGGCCTCAGGGTGAGGGGGGAGAACTCCCTGAGATGCGGCAGCCCCTGATGGTAGCTGGACCCTGTCGATTGTCGCGCTTTGCTGGGCACCGACAGGCTTTCTGATGGAGGCCTGGAACGTATCTTTGAGGCTGACTTTGGAAAGACGTTTGTGTCCCCGGATGGGGGTTTCAGATGGGTCAAAGGTGACGTCAGCGGCAGCCGCGGGAGGGTGGTCATGAAGACGAGGGCGAACAGGTGTGGATGTGGAGAGGACGTTGGAGGGGTGGAAGATGGTGGGAGCGGTGATGGGGATGTTCATCAGCAGGTTCATGGCCTGACCGAAGGATGCCCCTCCTGCACTCTGGCTGCTGTCTCGTCGCAGTTCTTTCACCCTGCAGGACAGCATCAGAGGCTCTAGTTCTCCTCACCCTCTACCTACAATCTGTGTGTGTGTGTGTGTGTGTGTGTGTGTGTGTGTGTGTGTGCGTGTGTGCGTGCATGAGTGCGTGCATGCATGCGTGTGTGTGTATGTCTGTGTGTGTGTGTGTGTGCATGCATGTGTATGTATATATATATACTCTGCGTCTGTGTGTCTGTGTGTGTGTGCTTGTGTGTGTGTGTGCATGCGTGCGTGCATGCATGCGTGCATGCGTGTGTGTGCATGCGTGCATATGTATATATGCAACCATCAGGTTTATGTCTAAAAATGCCATACAAAAGTCTGAATCTCAGGTTTTCAAAGTCAAAAAAAAAAAAAAAAAAGAAAGAAAGACAGAAATCTAAACCATAGCTAATTCTGTATGACCAATCTAGCAGTGGATGCAGGCTGCTGTAACTGTGTCTCTGTCAGGGTTGGATGTGCCTATAACTGACCACTGAAGTCTCTGACCTGTTACCACTAAATACAGAACCCATCCATAGCGGCTAAGCTGTCTGGTTCTCTGGCCAACTGCCACTAAAGAGTGCAACTGTACCCTAATAGAGCAAACTGCCACTAAAGAGTGCAACTGTACCCTAATACAGCAAACTGCCACTAAAGAGTGCAACTGTACCCTCAAAGCCTACTTGGCTTTCCCAGCCATTGTTTCAGTTCAGTGAGTCTGGGCAACTAAACTGTCCACAGTCAGTTTCAATAGAGTCCTAAGTATCGCTTTTTCTCCTGGTCGCACTTGAACGAGGCAAAAGATGTTGTTTGTTAATTTTCAGAGGCAACCTGAAGCAGTTTTCACAATGGCAGCCATTTCAGGAAGCACCTCTGTCTTGAAACAGTGCTGTTTCTTACTCAAAGCTACCCAAATACCTCATACAGAAGCCACACAGATTATGTCACTTTCCTCCATGTTGATCTGACAAGTAACATGCAGGTAGACACCTCACAAAGCTTCCATGACCCACACTTCCCGTCCCTCTGCATCCATAATTACCACCCCAGTCCTCAGTCCACACACACACACACACACACACACACACACACACACACACACACACACACACCTTACACATACATGCATACACACACTAGCTACACCCTCTCCCCCATTAGACCCCTCTATCCCCAACACATTCACTGGTAGGATAATAAGGCATACTTGCAAAAGAAGGAATGTCACTACCTTTGTGGTGGGATTGAAGATATTTACATCATAGAGACATCATCACTAGTGAAGGTTGGAGTTCTAGCTAAGGAGGAAGAATAAGAATGGACAGGCAACACACAGTGCAACACACACACACACACATGCGCACACACACGTACATACACATGCATATGCATGCATACACACACACACACACACACACACACACACACACACACACACACACACACACACACACACACAGAGATTCATCAAACACAAACTCAATCCTCTTCACATTTGAAACAAACACCCTCCCTCCCACCTCTCATTTCCCAACCTCCGCCACCCCCATCCCCTCCAACACAAACTTCACACACAACCCTCTCACCTGTCTGCATAGCGCAGCGTGTTCAGCGTGTGCTCACAGGCGGACTGGACCGGTGAGACGTTGGCGATCATGCAGGTGCGGGAGTTGCCCACGAAGGCGTCCTTCAAAATGTGGGTCAGCTTGCTCTGACGGAACGGCGTGTGGCGACTCTCCTGGTCGATGGAGCGAATACACTCCTTCAGCTGCACAGCATGTGTATTTCATTCATTCCGTTGATTCCAAGGCTTATTGGGGGTTGAAGCAAAGACCCTGAGAGAAACATGGATGAGAAGACCAAAACGGGAGGATAACAAGAAAAAAAAGACAAAAGAGAGACAAAAACCAGAGGAGATGTCATGGGGGGAAATGGGAGGAAGGGGAGGGGGTAGGTGGGAGGGGGAGAATGTGGGCAAAGGATGAACAGATAAAGGAAGCTGATCGTTTGCTCATCCTACTCTCTCTGTTTTGTTGTCTCTGTCTGCCTTTATGCTGCAAGAACAGATAAAGGATGCTGATCGTTTGCTCATCCTACTCTCTCTGTTTTTTGTGTCTCTGTCTGCCTTTATGCTGCAAACTGTATTTAACTCAGTAAATCCTGGGAATAAAGACATTAAGAACTCATTTCTATTTCAAGTTTTCTGCTCTCTCTACATGCACGTTTGTCTGCAGAGGGTATCTTTAGTTGAAGACAAGGGCAATAACCCCTGACCGCCTATCGGTCGCAGGAGGAAGGGATGGAACGGCCGCGGTTTGTTTAAACAGCGCACTTCTGCTGACAGCTGCCAGCTTCCTCGCGCTTACCTGCCACAAGCTTTCCTCCCTACGCGTAATGTGATACTAGCTGTCTGGCTGATAGTGTGATGAAAACAGGATGCTGTGTTTCTTCATTAATACTTTGCGCCAGAATGAAACGAACTGTGGTCGATTGATGTCACTGTATTGTGGGGTCTCTGACTGACAGAACGACACCAAACATGAATGGGTCTTCTTTCATACACATTGCTGACAAGCACCACAAAGATTTGTCAACAAAAAACAATTGAAACAGACTAAAGAACACACACAAAGTGAAATGAAATCACAACTCAGTGGAGAGCATGCATTCCTGAAGCTATCACGCTCAACCTCCAGCATATTGGACATGCATATCTTTCCTTTTAAACTGACAGAAAATTAGTCACGGGACTCCTACCTGACAGCCGGTACTGGGCCTGAATAAACAGTGTCAGCTCTGGTCAGCTTCACTGGGAACACGGCGGCAGTTTCCCTACCACGGCCTAGGCATGTTTTTGCTTGTTTATCTGCGTGCTCTACGTGCTTGTGAAGCATGCCGAAACTGATTCTTTCACAGCCACACCATGCTTTTAGTAAAGCAAGATTTCAGCATGCCACACATGCAGATGTCAGTTATAAACAATGAAATGCTTCCTACCTGACCTTGTTCTTACGCCCCGTTCGAATCATTTGAAACTGATGTCACATATACACACACCAATGCAAAATGTTTTCTCATTTTCATCTTCATGGTGAGCCTGCTCATGTTTGGAGAGAGAGAGAGAGAGAGAGAGAGAGAGAGAGAGAGAGAGAGAGAGAGAGAGAGAGAGAGAGAGAGAGAGAGAGAGCAGAGCACACACACACACACACACACACACACACACACACACATTGACAGAAACCACACACCAACAATAGCAGTCGATGGTGACTCACAAAACTGACGTCGACACACTTTCATTAGTATCGAAGCATACATCAGACATGTCAACACATTCAAGTGCCAAGTTGGATGTGCTAGGTATGACTGGTGAGGTTTGTGTAGAGAATGTTCTAGGCTTTTTCACGGGGGTTGATACCAACGGAGAAAATGATGACTAACTTTCATCTGTGTGCAAGCAAAGATCAGACTGATATAAACATTCTTGAGTGGATTTTTTGACGGGTCAGCTCTTCTTTGTTTTCCGATGACCAAGAGGGCCGGCTGATTGAAAGAATCAACACGATGTACACTGACTCAAAGAAAGACCTGGATCAAAAGTTGTCCAGATTTCTGACATTCTTTCTATGTCACGAGCAGCATTTTCTTTAGTAGCATAACATTGAGAATGTGCTGACATGTGTCTCGTTTTTTTTTTTTCAGTTTATGGTAGCATTTTATGCAGATACACTTGGACTGTTTGCCTTCTTCTTCATCATCAGAAATATCTAGACTGAAATACTGCAACAAATAATTGGAGAAGTTGATACAAAGTCAAGCGTTTAATCCTTTATCTTGTACCTTTCTGAGCACACGATTGCCGCACACATAGCACAACAAATCTACACGTCTTTTGTGTTCACTGAAGTTGTGTTCAAACGCCTCTGTCCTTGTTGGCGCAACAAACATGCATGCATACGCACGTACAAAAGATCGGAATGAAGTAGGCAACAAGAGTAGCCAATGCAGGGTCGGTCACACACATGTGTGCGCGCACACACACAGACACACGCGTGCGCGTGCGTGCGCGCACACACACACACACACACACACACACACACACACACACACACACATGTACACACACACACACACACACACACACACACACACACACACACACACACACACATAGACCAAGCGAGTGAGCAAGAGAGAGAGAGAGGGAAGTAATCGCTTGGTAGAATCTCTCATCTCGGCATCTAGCATCTTGTTGCCAAATTTTGCTACAAGGGCCAACAGGCTGAGTCGCACCTTATTTTATTTTATTTTTTAACATTCGCACTGGTGACCTACTCGTTTTTGAGTGAACCAGTCTTTTAGGAAGAAGAAGAAGAAGAAGAGTACCACACACCTACGGCTTGCTGAGCTAACACTGCCTCCATAGATACACGTGGCGCAACAACTTCCCCCCATGAATACAACTCAAGAACGCGTGATGAACCGAAGTTGTATCAAACGGCACAAAGAAGAATCACAACACACAAATCATGCACACAGTTAATTATATCCAGTTACAGAGTGTGAAAGAATAATAATCCGTAAAGCACAACAGGAACAGCACAGCATGAGAACACATGCGCTCCCTTGTGCACAGCTGTGGTACACGCAGCTTGTCAGCACTCAGCCGTGAGTCACGCTGCCTGCTTATCGCCTGCCGGGCAGGCAGGGGAACTAAAAAGCGCGATTTTCATCTCGGCCAGACAGCTGTGCATGGTTTTAACAAAAACACAGGCAGCACACTTTTTTTTTTTACATTATTCATACACCCACTTGGACTAAATTTTCAAATTCTGTCTGCATACAGACTGTTTTAGGTCACGCTAGAAACAAAGAGTAGTGGGGATCCACCGCAATCAATAAAAACAAAATCAACTCAACATAATGCCACCACTGGTAAGGTCCATTTTCCAAGGTATCTCCATATATCTGAAATACTGGAGACTAAATTTACTTTTTTTTTTTCCTTTCTTTTTTTTTTTTTTTTCAGGTGGAGGATGGCAAAGAGGGAAGGGGGTGTTTGGGAAAAGGGGGGTGGGGGGTGGAGAGGACAACATCAAATTTAAAAAAGTTTGCTAACCCAATTCAGCTATTACAGACTTTAAAGGATACCACAGACTCTTCAAACTTTTGCAAATCTTTAATAATAGCAAGAATCCTGTTCTAAATATAAATATATTTATTCAGTGATTTTACTTCCATCTTATTGCAATATTTTCTTGTTATTTTCCTTTCATATTGTTTCTTTCAAATTTTGACTCTACTGATACTTCTTGAAAATTTCATTACTTAAAAAGAAAAAAAAAAATCATCATAACACAAGCATGTTAATGAAGAAGAAAGGGCTGTGGACGGGGGTGTCAGAATGAACGGCATGGGTGCACTGCCTCTAAGGTGGCGCAGAAGTTGGGACAGCAAAAAAAAAAAAAAAAAAAAAAAAAAAAAGAAAGGGAGAGGGAAGAGGGGATGGGAAGGAAGGAGGAGAGAGGGAGGGACCCAAGAGGAAGCGAAGAAACCAAGATCATCATACCTGAAAATAACAGCACTAATCATAACACTACTACTAATGATAATAATATAGTTTAGAAAGAGTGGGGGTTAGTTTCCGCCGAGGACATTGACGAACAAAGTACACAAGACACGATGCATTTCGACCTCTTGGGTCTTCTTCAAGTGAAAACAAAAAATGTAACATTTAACATTTAGGACAGTACAAACAAAGAACGAAGAGCGACTTATCTTGATAATAATATAGCATCACAATCATAGCAACAATACCTACACAGTGACACTAACAATAGGACTATCAAGTGAAAGAGTAAGTCAGGAAAAAGTAATGAATGTGCAAATGGGCGTGGAGCATAACACATTTCAGTTGAAGCCTTCCAGCAGATGGTCTGACATACATTATCTATTGAACAGTGACAGGCATAGATTAATAACAAAAATTCTATTCTGTAGACACATTATCATTAATATTTGCATTATACCTTGTATCTTCCATTCAGCTCCTTCTGAAAGACAGTTAAGTTTGGGGAGCTTTTCCCATTACACATTCATATATACATATTGTTTATTCCTGTGTTGTACCAGGGCTTCTGTTCTGTTATTTAGGCTCTTTCCACACCACAAGTACAACTCACAGCCAGAAGACTCTGGTTGATTTCAGCGCCCTCCATCCGCGTCTGCCTGTCCGGGTCGCCCATGTCCGAGGCTCGCTCACTCCCAGCCAGGTCGATGAAGGAAATCCTGAACAACACATTGTCCAGTGACTGAAATGTTGGAATGGATCAAAACATTGCTGCCAGCCTTCTGGAGTCAACATTCGGGAATGAATAGACGAGGGGAATGGTGTGGGCTGAAGAGGGGGTGGTTTGGCTTCGACTAAAAGCATTTTCAACCCCCTACCGATGGACATGGAATTCTCTACCAGACGTTACAGCTGACACTCATGTAACATCATCTGGGCTTTATTCTGCAATATTTACACTAAAAACCCTATGCAAGAATGACCCCAAATCCCACATTTCTAAACAAAAGTTTGACTTGCTGGACTTTCTTGATAAATTGTGATTTTTTGACCAATTCTGAAAAGAGAAACTCCAGAAAGACAAGGAGGGTTGGCAGCTGGGCCAAAGAGATTTGCCATTATATAAGCCAGCCACTGTGGAGCAGTGGCCAGTGTTGTGAACTTTCAGACTGGGAAATCTTGGGTTCAGATTCACATAAGAAGCATTTACTTGCAGGATTTTTTGCCCCCCACCCCCCCCCCAGCTCCTCCCCCACCAACCCATGGTAGGCTGTACCACATAATTCAGAACATGTCAGGCTTACTTTCCCAAGATGGCATCGTCAGCATGTCGCACCTCCATCTGCAGGACAGCGTGGGAGCGGGAGGAGTCTGGGTTGACCCCGCTGGTGCCTCGACTGCGTACTGAATTACCAAACTGAAGAACCTGCATTGAGGAGCAGAGTTTTCTGTCATGGACAATGTCAGTGTATAATGCACAGGAAAACTGTGGAAGGCTGTGAACATGTACAGAAAACTAATGTCAATATAGGGCATACAAATCAACTAACTCTGTAAGGCATCTGTCTGCAGGAACTGTCTTTATGCAGATCAACTGAGAAACAAAAGTGCCAAATTTCATAGGTGGTAGCAGCACACACACACACACACACACACACACACACACACACACACACACACACACATAACACAGTGGAATGCCTCAAAGATACTCACGTTAACCAACAATTATCAAGAAGAAGAATACAGTCTAGAGAAGCATGGAAACATTGCAAAAATGATGGTGAATTCAACAAAGCTGACAAGGCAAGATAAATGTTCACAGAGACTAAAAATGTTCACGCGTACACATCATTCACTCCATGACTACGCAGTCCATATGACAGTACACTTGACTTTTATGATTCTAGTGTTCCACTAACAGTAAGTGAGATCAACATACATAAATGCGGACTATTTCCAAACAAAAACCAGAAGAACTTTCTTTAACACCACCTTACACTCAATGAAATGGATGAGTGAAGCTGACAGCCTGTTCTTAGAGAAGCTATGAGTGCTGTCCTTAAAGCCTGCAATCCGTCCCAGAATGCAGCACAGTAGGCATTCTAACAGGAACCAGTTCAATAGTCAAAACAATTCCTTTGACATCTGGAACGTTGTGACATCCCATAAGGTCAGCGTCTCTCACAAGGTCTGCTGCACCAGACGTGGCCAGACAACATCATGAGAACAGGACTTGTGCACTGGCCCGCTGGGAAAGGACAGACAGAGGGACAAGGACTATCAGAGTGAGCTCTATTACCCTGATCAGGGTCTGCACGTCTGGCACCCTCCGTCTCCGTCAGACCAGCGATGCAAACTCTCTGGGAACCGTCCTCCCTGGCCACCAGCCTGCACACACAGCACAGTCATAGTGAGAACACTGCATGGTAAAGGGGGAGAACCCTGCGGTATTCCCTGCACACAGCACAGTCATAGTGAGAACACTGTGTAGCAAAGGAGGAGAACTCTGCACCCCTGTGTCATTCCCTGCACACAGCACAGTCATAGTGAGAACACTGTGTAGCAAAGGCAGAGAACTCTGCACCCCTGTGTCATTCCCTGCACACAGCACAGTCATAGAACAATGTCAGCAAAAAAGGAGAAAAATGAGAACAGTGTCTGGGACCCTGCAAACTAGTCACTGAGCCTAGAGAGGAGGCAAACCCTGCGCACCTGTGTCATTCCCAGCACACACCAGTCATTATCATCACTGTGTAGGGAGTGAACCCTGCACACCTGTGTCATTCCCTGCACACACCAGTCATAATCATCACTGTGTAGGGGAGTGAACCCTGCACACCTGTGTCATTCCCTGCACACACCAGTCATTATCATCTCTGTGTAGGGAGTGAACCCTGCACACCTGTGTCATTCCCTGCACACACCAGTCATAATCATCACTGTGTAGGGGGTGAACCCTGCACACCTGTGTCATTCCCTGCACACACCAGTCATAATCATCACTGTGTCCAGAGAGAGGGGTGAACCCTGCACACCTGCGTCATTCCCTGCATACAACAGCGATAGTCATCACTGTGTCTAGAGAGAGGGGTGAACCCTGCACACCTGCGTCATTCCCTACACACACCAGTCATAATCATCACTGTGTCTAGAGAGAGAGGTGAACCCTGCACACCTGCGTCATTCCCTACACAAACCAGTCATAATCATCACTGTATCTAGAGAGAGAGGTGAACCCTGCACACCTGCATCATTCCCTGCATACAACAGCGATAGTCATCACTGTGTCTAGAGAGAGGGGTGAACCCTGCATGCCTCTGCCCTTCATTCCCTGCACACTACACTGTCACAATCAAAACTTTTATGCATCTAGGGCATTATTCAAAAACTTTGTTTTTCATCAAAAAAAGGCTTGTCATTTTCTTTTCCTTTTTTTTTCAAACAAATTTTTAAAAACCCTGCAAAGACTGCAGGGTAAATGTTTTCACTGTACAACCATCTTGATTCTCCTGAATAGAAAGAAAGTTTTCTGCTAAACTGGGTATTGCTGCCCAGCATGACGATCCCAAAGAGTCACATTCCTACGCTGTGACAGCACTTGGTGATGTGTGATTGGCTGTGAGGGTGTCGATACCACCAGATAACACCACAGTACCTTGATCAGCCAGGGAATGCCAACACATCACATACATTGCTGCAGGCAGCGTCAGGACTTCTGCCTTGCGCTCTTCGTTGGCGCCCAACACCTGACCACCACTATGTCCTCAGTATCTACATCCATTAGTTAACCTACATGCACCGTATGTACAGGCATGGGCACATGCATGCATGCACACTCACAGACACACACTCACGCACACACACACACATGTGCGTGCACACGCATACACACACTCAAACATGTGAAGGTGAAAACTAAATAAAAAGACATCTTCTTACTGCCATTTAAAACTATCCAATTCTTCTTGATATCTGAATTGACAAGTATGTGAGTGCTCCACATGCATGCATGTGCATGCATGTGTACTTGCAAGTATATGTGCATTTATTAAAACATGAAACAAAGGGAATGTGAAAATAAAAGACACACACTACTCACGACAAGAAGTTACAAAAAAAGTCATAAAGGGAAGACACTCTTCTATGGCTATGAAGACATCAATCAAAAAGCTAGTTGTCTCCCTTACATTCCCACTAACGTACAAATTGCACATGAAAGAAGACCACTATAAGCAAGTAACAGCAAACAAGCATTTAAAACCGTAAACAGCAGCCTCTGTGCTTTATCATGGCGTGTTGCTGGTTGTGAGGTTGCGGGTTCAAATCCTCTCAGAGGCCTAAATTTGTGGGATTTATCAGCACCAGCCTGCCCCCTCTCAGGCTTGTTCACTGTTCAGTCTTTGAGACTGGCGCTCAGATTCAGTGACCAACGCTACGCAGCAGGCCTGCAGGATGCTGGGATAGATCCTAAAGCGTGAAGAGTAAAGCCAGAACAGAACACTGCAGCATCATTTTCATTCTCAATGATCATTCTAAAATAAAATACAAAA
>JADBJO010001032.1:440000-450000 GCA_016801955.1 Conus betulinus
ACACACACACACACACACTCACCACATGAACACACACACACACACATTCGTCTAATATCACATGATTTTGTGAAAAGACATAAAATGAAAGCACTACTACTACTAATAGTAATATATACTACTACTACTACTACTACTACTACTACTACTACTACTACTACTACACACACAGACACACACACACACACACACACACACACACACACACACGCACACACACACACACACAGACACACACATGCACACACAGTGAGATCAAGCCAATGAGACAATCATACTGGGGGAGGGGGTGTACCTCTGGAACACAGTGGTGATGAGGGGCCTGGCAGCGCGGATGTAAACGTCTTCATTGGAGCACCCCTCGTCAAACACCTCGTCAACACACAAACTCATGCTGCAACACACACATGTATCCATCATAGCTATTTCCCAGAAATCCCAGGGTCAGACTCGGTGTGCAAACATTTTTCCTGATTTTTGGAAGGTCACAAAAAATTTAGGGTGTCACACTGTAACTGCCAATTTTTTTTTTAAAAAAACATGAACACACACACACACACACACACACACACACACACACACACACACACACACACACACACACACACACACACACACACACACACACACACACACACACACACACACACTCTCTCTCTCTCTCTCTCTCTCTCTCTCTCTCTCTCTCTCTCTCTCTCTCTCTCTCTCTCTCTCTCTAACTAGAGGCTAATGATATAAACCCCTCCTGATTATGTTTAACATTATTCAGTCACTGCTTCCACATTCATGTTAAGTGAGCACATGCACGGTCAGGATTTCAACAATGAAACTTGATATGAGGGATGAGCTCATCAATTATCATCACCGCTGTGTCCAACAGAATTTCCACTACCAGGGCATGCCGTCAGTGTTGAAGTACTTTATTGCTCAACCATATTTCAGTCGCCAAGCAATCATCATCATGGGAGACTGACAACAAATAAACAATCAGTGATGAAAATTCACGGAACTTTTGGCAGAACTATAAAGGCTAGCCAATTTTGCATTGTGTGCAATGCATTTCTTCCAATTATCCATGTCAGTCGTGTTGCAGAGACTGGTACTAGTAACAGCCAGTCTGTGCAACATGACTGACATGTAGTGTTACACTTTGTATCATTCACTGGATTATCGCCTGCAAGCCACTGCGGAGCTGACATTTAAATCAAATGAAAAACCAAATTTAACGTTTGCTATGCTTTTCATGCTTGGCTGAATCACATGATCTTGTGGTCCGTGTCAAAGACTGGGTAGGCTATGCTGAAACTCTTGGCTTTCAGTAGCCAAGAGTTCTCAAGTAGAAGTTGGTCACAGAGTCAGACCATTCTGCAGAGATCCTGCAGAAATCCTACAGAGACCACGGCAACAAGGTTCCAGACCAGCAAGTCTTTAGCTTAAAGGGAAGAATTTCTCCTGTTACTGGAAAAACAAATACAGAAGAGACAGACACAACAATGTTTCAGACTAACTGGTCTTTAGAGTGAAGAATTCTGGTTTACTTCAAGGTATTTATATCCAACAGACACCAAGACAATGACATTCCAAACTAACTAGACCTTAAAAGTGAAGAATTTTTTTCTCTTTTTTTAAAATTTATTTTTCTCCTTGCAAAAACAGAACATTTTTACAAAGATTTATAGCATTCCACTTCACATCAGCACATGATTCACACTACTTATATTTAACAGCCAAACATTTACATTTTACCCAGGTACCATAATAAGTTTCCTTACCATGTGTTAACATATTTTTGCAAGAGTTTTCAAAAACTGATGAACAAAAACAGAAGAACAGACAAAAAACAAAACAGAGTAGAAACAACAGAGAGAGAGAGAGAGAGAGAGAGAGAGAGAGAGAGAGAGAGAGAGAGAGAGAGAGAGAGAGAGAGAGGATAGGGCAGGGACGACAAAGCCACAGGGGATCCAAATGTGCATGCATATTAGTAACACAGAGGCAGACTAGTGCCTCAACATACACATCAAGTCCAAAAGTTAAACTTCTATTAAAAGACTTTGATATAAAACTGTTTTTAGTTTATCTTGATATTTTCATTATAAAATATATCTTCGGAAGACGTTTCTTCTTCGGAATGCAAGGTATAATCCTTTGGCAAAATCTTTATATGCCTAAAGTACATCTGATAGCCCCAAATTTATATTTGGATAATTGTCCTAGAGGAAGACTACAACCATTTTTTTTTTTCCAGATGGCCTATTCTTGGACAACTTTGCCAACGTTTTTTTTTTCCCCACTGTTAAGATGTTATTCTTATTTTTCTAATTCTGGCAAGTTTTAATTCTAATGGATATTCTTTTATTCTTGGCACACCAAATCCTCCTCTATTCATCATGCTATTAACCACAGTTTTTTGTAATCATACGGTCCCGCTTTCTATCCCAATCAAAAACTGAAAGACTGAGTGCATACGGTCCCGCTTTCTATCCAGCAAACAATTGAAAGACTGAGTTTTGAATAGCATTAATTGAAGATTTTTCTTCTTACACAGCATAATCCAGCACAGACCATAGCAATGTTCTAGACTAATTAGTCCGCTTAGTGCAGAAGATTTCTTCATTTCATGGCATATAAATCCAGTAGAGACCCAGACACACACAATGTTCCAAGACTAAGTAGTCTTTAAGTGATGATTCCTCATTGCAAGGCATAAATCCCCCTAAAACACCAAGATAAAAGGTGTTTTTAGACCCTGAAAAAAAGCTTTGTACAAAAAGAGATTCTACAGGGGGGAAAAATCTAACAGTATCAAAGACATATATAAAAACGTGAAAAAAAAAAATAATCAAAACAACAAAAATTTCAGCCATAATGTAGTGACTGACTATGTAATCTTCCCAGCCTTGAATGCTTTTGGTTGTTCAGTTTGAACATCTGAGCTGCTTACTCAAACTGTTTTTGATTCCACTGGGGGATTTTCTAACAAGAGTTTCACATCTGACAAATTGTAACTGGATTTTCATCGATGGGAATTTCAAATTATTCAATCAACATACAGTTTCTTTACCATACTCCGCCCGATGAACCTTACCTTCATGGTAAAAGCCGTCAGATCTACAGCCACCTTGGGCTCCTTGATGACTACAGTGGTGGTGCTCTGGGCCTCAATGATGTCCGGGTCAGCAGCGCGGCTCTCACGACGACTCAGAGGACGCTTGCGCACACACACACGTATCCTGTCGTCCTTCGTGACCTTAACGCCCCCCACCCCCCCCCTTTCCCCCTGGACTTGGCCAAGTCTCTGTTGCTAGGCACACCATAGTTATACCCTTTAGACCTAGCCTGTGACCTCACACGGTCGGCCGAGGCCAGCTTGCGAGGAGGGTTCCTGGAGGAAACGGCCGGTGGCGGTGGTTGTGGTCGACCGTGAGGTGGTGCAGCTTCCCCATCAGAGGAATCAGCCTGGTGGTCTCCAGCATCGGAGTGGCTGCCATCGGACATGAACTCCAGCATGTCTAGGTAGGAGCCAACGGAGAAGTTGGGTCCCCTCTCGCGCACACTGACATCCCGGGTAGGTTCCAGCCTCATTCCATGGCTGCTCCCTACAGCGCCTTCAGGGGGGACTGCGGGGCCGTCGACGCGGTACTTTTTTCTCCGACTGACTTCCCGAGAACCCGGCGCCCCCAGGTGCCGACAGAGCTGATCGGGCAGAGGATGGTGTGGGGCTTCCTGTCTGCCGCTTCCTGGGCACTGCGCCTCCACCACTGCCACTGCTGCTGTTCTCGCTTCTGTGGGCACAGGAAGCTCATCATGGATTGAAATGGTAAACTGTCATGCATTTGAGGTGAGGTGGTGAAATTAGGTGATGTGAAATGAGATGAGGGAAGAAGTGAGGTAAGCTGAGGTGAGATCAGGTGAGGCCAAGAGACATGAGGTGAAGTGAAGCAGACCAAATAGCTAGACCAGTTGAGATGAATGAGGAGAGATTAGGTTGAGTGAAATGAGCGCCGTTGAGGTGAAATGACAAGATAGGTAGATAGTTAAGCCTGGATGGGGTAAAAAGAGAGGTAAAGTAAGGTAAGGTGAGTTGAGGTAAGACCAGAGCAGTAGACAATTAAGATCTGGTCAGATGAGGTCACATAAAATGGGGTGAGATGAGGTAACGCGAGGTATGGGCGAGTCAAAGTGTGTGAACAGATAGGTAGATATGTAAGACAGATGAGGTGGGGTCAGATGAGGTGCAATGAGGTATGAAGCGGTGAGGTGAGTCGAGGTAAGACAAGTTCAATAGATGTCAAGATCAGGTCAGACGAGGTGAGATGAAGTGAGGTGATGTAAAATATGACCAAAAAAAAAGGTATATGATTAAAATCAGGTGAGAGAGATGAGCTAGGATGATGTAAGAGCATGTAAGTTAAAGGTACTTTGATCAGGGAGAGGATAAGTGAGTTGCCTAAGAAAGGTAAGCTTTAGAAAGGTGCACAGGTATGGTCAGTAACGTAAGGTAGGTAGGTGAAAAGGTAGGTGGATGGGCAAGATGTTAATTAAGTTTGCCGCTGTCAACTGGACAGATCATTGCTCAATCAGTCTGTAAATATTGTCTCTGTGTATAAACAGTCTGTTCAACACAGATATTATATAATATCTAACACTGACATGGACATGAACATTATGTAATCTCTTCTATTTCTTTATGCCAACATGTTGTAACATGAATTACTGAAACACATGTGCAGAATATTATGTAATTTATTGTATTTATTCATGCCAACATGTGTAACACTAATTACTGAAATACGTGTCTGTGCCATTATCATGCAGAACTGAGGAATCTTTATCTCTTTGTTGGTGAATCAGAAATGTGCCCTTTCTCGGATGCAATGTGTTCTTTAAGAAAAAGAAACAAAATTTTCAAATAGGAAAAAGAAAAATTGTGAAAAGATTAAGCATAATTTTAAAAGTGTCTAAAATCATCACCACACACACACACACACACACACACACACACACACACACACACACACAAAAAAGTACATTGATATTCAACTGACCAACACACAGAGATGCAAAATCACATCAGTGTTTGACAGCTTTTAACCAAGTCTTTTAAAAAAAAAAAAATAAAAAAAAAAGTCTTAATTTAAAAAAAAAAAAATTTAAAAAAAAAAATTAATTAAAAAAAAAATATAAAAAAAGTTTGCATTTATCAAACAAATGTCAAGTTTCCGCAGTGAACCTGTTGACAGACTTGATGATGTTGACCAGTTTCCACCAAACGCCGCCGGTCCTCCGACCCAGAGATTCCCATGGCACATAACTCTGCCATTGTCAGGTTGGCCAGTGACTCATAGCAAGTGATCCATTGGCACGGAATGCTGGGTAATATTTTTCCAACCGCACCTCCCGCAGACAGTTGTACAGAGTGCCCATTGTCTGTCTGCCTTTGTCTGAACACACACAAGTATGGAAAAGTCAGTTACAGATGTACAAGATCACTGCATAAAATTTGAAATAAATCCTTGGTGCAAAAACCACAAAACTGAGGAATAAGAATACACACATGCCCAGGATATAGCAGACTTAAAGGTTAAAGTCCCATAACCATAATTATGACCACAGTCACAGTAAACTGTTTGAGGTTCAGCATGTCCACCTCCTTCACCTTTCCTAACCTGAAATCAAATACCTATTTACTGCTGGATTTATACATAGGGTTTTTAAGCTGGAAAAACATAACGCCATGTGTGGTTTGAATTCACGAAGTCACTGTTATGGCAGGAGAAAAAGAAGGGGAGAATGGTTCTTAAACTGTATGTATAAGCTGTGCACATATTGCTTCACTGAAGCATCATCCTTATTTCCCTCTAGTTCTGGTGGACAAAAGAAATATTGCAGGTTCTTTTTGTTTCATAATATATTATTCATTCCTCACACAAACTTCACTCTGCCTCTAATTTTTTTTTTTTTTTTTTTTTTTTTTTTTTTTTTTTTTTTTTTTCCTAAGCTTCTCACTTGCACTAAAATACAACTGGTCAGCTCTTCTCCTCTTAATACTGTCTGGCATCTATGATCTGGAACCAACTTTTTCTCTTCCATACAACATTCATGACCTCTGACATTAATGAAAACCTCACAGTGTTTGTTCCACTCTGCTGGTAAGCCTTTTCTTCCTCTCGTTTTTAATTTCATTGATTTTTTTTTTTTTTTTTTTTTACCTTTATTTCATGTACATTTTTATAGAAATTGAATGTTTGAAAGTTTTCATAAAAAAAAAAAAACAATGAAAAACCCAACTCTTCCAAGTCATTCTTTATCCTGCTCAGGTTCCCTCCTGTAGAATTGTGACCATTCTTACCTGTAAATGGTTCTGTGTGCTTGTGTGTCTGTGTGTGTGTGTGTGTGTGTGTGTGTGTGTGTGTGTGTGTGTGTGTGTGTGTGTGTGTGTGTGTGTGACAGACAGACAGACAGACAGACAGAGAGATGGACAGACAGACAGACAGACAGAGACAGAGAGGATGGGTATGTGAGTGTATACATGTGTGTCACACTGTAAATGTTGCATATGTGACTTAAACTGACTATAACTGCTTTGAATTTTGGTCAGATTATGCACAAGAAGTAGGATTCATCATTATTTTTTCAGCAATAAAACAAAACACCTTCAGATCACAAATCAGACATGTGCATAAGTGTATAAGAGTGTGTGTCTTTACATGTGTATGTATCGATGTGTGTGTGTGTGTGTGTGTGTGTGTGTGTGTGTGTGTGTGTGTGTGTGTGTGTGTGTGTGTGTGTGTGTGTGTGTGTGTGTGCATGTGCATCTGCATGTGTGAATTTGTGTATGAGTGTCACTGTGTGTGTGTGTGTGTGTGTGTGTGTGTGTGTGTGTGTGTGTGTGTTTGTCTGTCTGTCTGTCTGTCTGCCTATCTGTATTTGTGTCTGTGTTTGTGTCTGTGTGTCTGTGTCCATGACAGTGTTTGTATATGTCTGTGTGTGCATGTGTGTGTGTGTGTGTGTGTGTGTGTGTGTGTGTGTGTGTGTGTGTGTGTGTGTGTGTGTGTGTGTGTGAATTTCTGTTGGCATGTGTGTGTACTGGGAGGGGGGGGAAGGTGGAGAGGAGGTGGAAGAAGCATCCTCTGTTTCTTGCAGTCTCAGGAGCTTCAAGTGCACAGTAACTCAAATATAGATTTACACATCACAATAGATGTCAAACACAACACACACACACACACACACACACACACACACACACAAGCTGCAATCTCAAAGAAGTCCACACCCAAAGAGAGTCACTGGCTCCTGTGATGCATGTGTACACACACACACACACACACACACACACAGTGACACACACACACACACACACACACACACACACACACTTCCTTACAAGCACACACAGCCACAAACAAATATGGTTTCACCCCCATTGTTGAATCTTTCTAGCTCTTCTGGTGTATTTTTACACACACACACACACACACACACACACACACACACACACACACACACACACACACACGCGCGCGCGCTCGCATGCACAAACCATCATAATCATCATCGTCGTCGCGCCCCCCCCCCCCCTCCCCCCCCACACACACACACACACACACACACACACACACACACTCTAATATCGCTTACAGAAAAATATAAATGTGGCTAATGAACAAAGAAATTACAATGAAATGCCCGATAACCAAACAATGGTACAACTGATATAACACACCTGATGAACTAAATGCGGACAAAAAAGAGAATGTTCAATGTTTTCGTCAGTATGTAGGTCTATTGTCGATGCAACGAACATGACTTTACCATAATCTATCATATACAGCTTACCAGTTCTTCAAAACTCCATCGATTTCCGACAATTTGCTGACGTTACCCTCGGACTGCTAAGCAGGTATGCGAGTACTGAGAGATAAAAATATCACCGTGATCAATTCGTGGCACGCGTTCAAGTTTGCAAGTTAAATCGAGGCCAGACATGTTTCGGCTTGTCATCGGTCGGACTGCCTTGATTGGGTTTAGCAAAATTTATAAATCTCAGGGACTCTTCCTTGTCGCCTCTAGTGCATAAATGACCACTGAACATGAAATGTTGAGTTTTGAACGCCTGTGGTATAATTTCTGGGTTTTGTGGTTTCAGTGGCCGGAAAAGTTAACTGTCGCAAAGAAAGTGTTGTCTGGCAACGAAAAGCATCGTGAACGCCATTTTGAAAGTACCGCGATGACGGAATATCTCGCGAGATAGGCTAATGGCCGTGTGGGTTATCTAATCCTGTTGCTTTCGATTTTGTCTGAAGTGTTCGTTCGTTTCTTGGTTTGTTTGCTTGTTTGATTTGGGGGGTGGGTGGGGGGTGGGGTGGGGGGGGATTGGTGGGTTGGTTGCGTATCTGAAGAAAATCAGATCAAGAAAAGGGAGTGAAAAGACGAGTGCGTAAAGACAGACCAATAAAGACGGGAACTCAGTAAAAGAAAGAGAAAAGAGAGAATAAATGTAATACATACGTAAGGTAAATAATGACTTGAAGGGTAGAGTGTCTGTTAAGAGTACTTCGGGCCGGTGCTGTGGGAGTGGATTGGTACAATCTATTTTTGGATGTTGATGCCTGAAGAAGACTAACAGCTGGAAACGTGCAGTGCCTGTATTGTAATTTGTTCCTTTGCTTTGCGGCCCAGTAATTCTATTCTTGCTCTAAAATGCGCCATTTTTTTTTTTTTCTTTACAGTAAACCCATAAATAACTTTCAGAAGAGAAAATCATTTTGGTCGTTGTTGTGGATGACACTACACATACAGCATGCATCCTATATGGCAGTGGGGTGGGTGGGGGTGTCGAGAGCGTTCGTTGTGGTCGTCGACATCCATCACACTACTACCACAGCACTGTGGGGATTTGCTGGGAATGTTGGGGTTCGGCATACAAGGGGGCTGACTCACTACATTCCAGACACACCAGCTATGGAGATGAATGTCATGTGACCAATAGGAAAACTGGAAGATGTGTTTTAGTGTAATGCCAGTTTTGTTCTTTCATTCCAGAAATGCTGAGGGATATCAAGACATCTGGCTGGTCTGTTTTTAAATTCTTCTTTTTTTTTTTTTTTTTTTTTTTTTTTTTTTTTTTTTTTTTTTTTTTTTTTTTTTTTTTTTTTTTTTTTTTTTTTTTTTTTTTTTTTTTGCTGTTCCAACCCTCTGCGCCACCTCAGAGGCAGTGCACCCTCGCCGCTCATTTCGACACCCCGTCCACAGTCACAGCCCGGTCGGCCCCGCCACAGCCCCGGCTCCGGCAATCCACAGGGAGCAGACAATGTCAAGAGGCAACCCACCGGAGGAGACACTGCACTGCTGCCGAGTTACTACTTCGGTGGTGTTCAGTGGCGCCTGTTCTGATCTAACATACGCAGGACACCACCTACTAAGCCCCCTACTGGCGACAATAATTGCTTAGTCGCGGAGCCGGTGTGAGTTAGCTCTCCCTCCGGAGGGCGCCACCACGTCCGTCCAACGACAGCCCCCATGGACTCGCCGGCACCGGTGACACCCGACGGAACCAAACCAAGACCAAAGACGTGGAGAGGACATCGAAGTTGAGGTCACAATGAGAGCAGGGCATGAAGGGCCACAGAATTTGACTTTTTTTATGCTGATCGATGAGAACGAGGATGATTAAGATGATGCTACGGATTCCATTTCGGTCTGAGACTACATGACAGGGCTGTACTCTACGCTTCCTTTCATAATATATCCCGGCGTCAACCAGGCCCGAGAGATACAGGCACCTGCAGTGTTGGTCAGGAAATTTGAGCAACACTGTCAGAAACGCGCATCCATTAAGTGGATGAAACTCCACTGTGTGGTCCTAGTCTTCCCAACTGAGTCCGCAGCAAACTCGACTCTGGGTAGGAGCCGGTCGGGGCAGAAAAACCCACATGACTTTGATGGGATTCGAACCAACGACCTCCCCCAGCCGGGAGTCCGCGACGCTAACCACTTCGCC
>JADBJO010001032.1:452500-455000 GCA_016801955.1 Conus betulinus
AAACATGTGATGTCTCGGTCTAGAGTACCCCGTCCTCAGTCTCACAGTGCTCACTTGGTCTGATCTGGACAGCAGTAGTATGCATCCTTCTTGTTGAAGTTTTAGTGCTGTTTCAAGCCATCTTCTTTTTTGCTTCTCCTTGATAAAAATCTTGATTTCTTCAAGGGAGACTTAAACAAAACAAAACATTGCTTTATTCAAATCACAAAACTAATCATTTTGACTCCGCCTAACAACGTGGACAAACGAATCACAAGACAAAACACGACACGTTCGGACCTCATAGGCCTTTTTCAGGCAAGATAAACAACAATCAGGACAACTTAAATGAAGAACGAGCAATCACTTTTCTTTGTCGAAATCGGTGCATGATGGCCTAGAGAAGACCTAAGAGGTCGAAACGCGTCCTGTTTTGTCTTGTGGTTCGTTTGTCCAGGTTGTTTGGTGGCATCATAATAATCACTTAAAAGAATTGTTTATATCTCCGCCTGCAGTCGTCTCACTTTGTAAACAAACATTGATTTATTTGTTTTTTTATTCATGTTTATGAACGTATTTATTTATTTATTTATTATTCATTCATTCATTCATTTATTTATTTATTTATTTATTTATTTATTTATTTATTTTTCATTTATTTATTTGCTTATGATAATGGTGGCAGAGGTACCGGCAGTAATGATAATGATTATTGTTAGTATCATTATCATGATTCTTGTTGTTTTTATTGTCTCCACCCCCACCCCCCCCCCCCCCCCACCCCCATGGCTCATTTCACCACCGTCCCTTCATTTCTCACTCTTTGCTCTCTCCTCCTTCACACCTTCACCCCTCCCTCCTATTCCCTCCTTTTTCTCCATGCCTTCCTATAATTTCCCCCTCCATCCCCCATCTCTTTCCAGTGAACTCTTGTTACAGTGAACTCTTTCCAGTGAGTTCTTTCCAGTGAACTCACAGTCACAGATTTCGATGCTGTTTTTTCTTTGTTAGTTGGCCAATGTTGGTGCTTGAAAAAGGTTTTAAAATCAACCGAAATATTGCAACTAAGTGGTGGGGTGTTGTGTGGCTTCACCTTTTGATCTTTCATTGATTTAAGTGTATACCAATCTGATATTTAAATAAAGTGCGCTTGGTTATAATTCCACGTTTGGCCAAAGGGGGATGACTGCAGGCAGAAACTGAAACAAACTTAAAAGAAGAAAAAAAATGTTTATTTCTACAGCGCATATTCCATAAAAATGCTCAACAGTGCTTTACATTTCAAGAAAGAGCAAACAGTAAAAATAGGAGTTATAAAAGTCATGCACTCCATATTTTTAATGGAGTATCTCCGAAAGTAATCGGCAGATCTTTGCGAAAATTAGCAGGTATGTTCACTGTGGCTTACGGATGATGCCCGATGTTTTAGTTTACCGTTATAGCCGTTACTAACGGCTATAACGGCCCATAACAGTTTTTCTTCTGTATGGAATATCTCAGAAAGCACTTTGTCGATCTTTCTGAAAATTAGCGGGTATGTTCATCAGAGGCAACGGATGATGCCCGACTTTTTAATTTACCGTTATAGCTGTTACTAACGGCTGTAATGGCCCATACGGTTTTTTTTTTCTTTTTGATGAAATGTCTCAGAAAGTACTTGGCCGATCTTTGTGAAAATTAGCAGGTATGTTCATTATGGGTCACGGATCATGCCCGAGGTTTTAGTTTACCGTTATAACCGTTACTAACGGCTATAACAACCCATAACGTTTTTTTTTTTTTTTTATGGAATATCTCAGAAAGTACTTTGTCGATCTTTCTGAAAATTTGTAGGTATTATGGGTCATGGATGATGCCCGATGTTTTAGTTTACCGTTATAGCCGTTACTAATGGCTTCAACGGCCCATAACAGTTTTCCCTCTTCATGGAATATTTCCGAAAGTACTTGGGCCTATATTTCTGAAAATGTGTGTAGGTATGTTCATTATGGGTCACGGATGATGCCCGATGTTCAAGTTTACCGTTATAGCCGTTACTAACAGCCCGTAACGGTTTTCTTCTTTATGGAAAAACTCAGGAAGTTCTTGGCGGATCTTTCTGAAAATTTGTAAGTATGTTCATGATAGGTCACAGATGATGGCCGATGTTTACCACGATAGCCATTAGTAACTGTTAGACCAGCCCAAGACGGTTTTTCCTTTTTATGGAATATATCATGCGTATTCAGGATATACCGGCAGAACGTTTTTATATACCTTGCATCTTGTTGTTTTTGTACTCCCAGTTCTTATAGAACAGGGAGTACTTTAGAATGGGGAACGAAAAAATGCTGTCTGTGTGTCTGTCCGTCCGTCCGTGGTCAAAATCTGTTCCACTCGCTCCAGACAAAACTACTGGGCCGATCTTTGTGAAAATTAGCAGGTATGTTCATTATGGGTCACGGATGATGCCCGATGTTTTAGTTTACCGTTATAGCCGTTACTAACGGCTGTAATGGCTTGTAACGGCTTTTCTTCTTTA
>JADBJO010001032.1:460000-470000 GCA_016801955.1 Conus betulinus
GTGTGTGTGTGTGTGTGTGTCTTGGTGGTGGGGGTGGGGGGGGGGTGGTAGGATGTGTGTGCGTGCATGTGTTAATATTTATATACCTGTACAGACTGACACAAGGTGGATTAATGAATTGACAAAGATAACTGAGCACAGTGCAAAAAGTGGGATATTTTTACTGACATATTTGTTTTATAATTTGTTGTAATATGTGAATTTTTATAATGGCACCCACAAACAAATTTTCCTTGTATTCTATGATGTCAAATAAAATATCGTGTATCGTGTATCGTGGTAAGTTAATAAGTTTAAGCCAATATTTAATACACTTTACAGACATTCGAATACAGACGGGGGTGTCTTTTTTCCGGTTTCGCCGTAGACTAAATTTAGAAGCGTGGAGGGGAAAACTAAAAAGTCTTTTTATTGCAGAGGTGTGCACTTTTTCAAATTGTTTACTATCTTCCTCTAGTCCATACACTTCAGCTGCGTAGGTTAATATGGGCTCGATTTGTGTGTCGAACATTTTCCAGAACAGATCTATATCCCCAGTATTCAATTTTCTCATGGATCTCAGTATGTCCATTACTCCTTTCTTCCTTCTTTTTTTTTCTACAGACGTCTAATAAACTACTATCAATACTTAATTGTGTGGTAAAAACCATTCCCAAATATTTGTAAGAATTTGTAACCATCACTTCTTTACCTCCATAAAACCATCTCTCCCTGGCGGCCAAAAGACCTCCCCTTCTAAAACGCCATCAGTTTTTGTTTTTTTTTTTTTTTTTTTTTTTTTTTTTTTTTTTTAAAGATTAATACTCAGATTTGATCTATCCGTTTCTCTCTTTTTAAGCTGTCAAGCTGGTTCTGAAGACCTATTATTGTATTCGACAATAGCATGACATCGTCTGCAAACAAAAGAAGAAAGATTTCGGCTGCCCCAGGAATTAATGGTAGTCCATGCTTTCCAGTCACAGACAATTTTACTGCTAATTCGTCAATGAAAAAGGAAAACAATATGGGGCTCAGTAGGCAACCTTGTCTCACTCCCCTAGGACGATTGAAATAATCAGAATAACAACATTTGTCACGAACACATGCCAACACAGAATCATAGATACTTCTTAAGGCCCCTATACATTTTGCCATTCACACCATTTCCTCCTCCAAACTGCCCTAGTGTATTCCTGTTTACAGAGTCAAACGCTTTCTTTTTTTTTTTTTAAATCAACACATGCAACATACAGTTTGGAACTCTTTTGTAAAGACTTTTGTATGATAGCGTAGAGGGTGTATGGGGTCAATTGTACTGCACCCTGCTCGGAAACCTGCCTGCTGCTTCAGAAGATTTTTTTTTCTTCTTCTTTTGCCCACATGGATGGCCTTTTCGTTGAAATGTGTGGTATAAACTTTACTTACAAACACTTGTTAAGGCTATGAAGAGGCAGAGAGAGAGAGAGAGAGAGATCTAGAGAGAGAGAAGAGAGAGAGAGAGAGAGAGAGAGATAGACAGGCAGGGATGCAGAGACAGACAGACTGACAGACAGGACAGCAATAGCTACAAACCGGACAGACAGGCAAGGGAGTTGGGGGTCAAAAGATATTGAGACAAACAAAGAAAGAACAGAGGTTATTGAGGGTCTTTGCAGAGGGGTTGGTGAGAACGGTGGAGAAGAACGTAGCGAGCACGGGTAGTGAAAAGTAAGGGAGGTACAGAGGGTGTTACACGGAGGAGAGGGGGTAGACATTGGACATAGGGTGGAGAGAGACTTAGAGAGAGAAGAGAGAGAGAGGAGAGAGAGATGAGAGAGAGAGAGAGCGAGAGAGCAGAGAGCATGAGAGAGAGAATGGGAGATAGGAGAGAGAGATAGAGGCAGAGAGAGCAGAGAGAGGAGGTTTTGTTTTGGTAGCGAGCAGAGGAGGAGCAGAGGAGAGGAAGAGGAGTACGTGAGAGGGAGTCCAGCGGCGCGAGAGGAGAGAAGATGAGAGAGAGAAACAGAGAGAACAGAGAGAGAGAGCAGAGGCAAGAGACACCTACAGGAGAGAGAGAGACGGGAGAGAGAGAGATGGCCTTTTGGACGGTTGAATGGGCAGTGGTGCAGAGACAAAAACTAAAAACAAACGCTACGGGGACCAGAACGCGTGGTGCCCAACTCTTGGGATCACCCCCTTCATTTGCCGGGGGTGGGTGGGTGGAAAAATGTGTATACAGACACTGACAGAGAGAGATACAAACACCGGCTGAGAGACGAGATAGACCTCCCCCCATGGGCAGATAGCCCGCCCAGTACCACAGCCCACAAGACCACACGGCTCCCACCAAGTCGACGGACGGACACCCCAGCTGTATTCCACGGCACAGGTCGCCGAACCCAAACGGAAGCAACTCCCCCAGACCTCCGGCCAACCTTGCCCCCCCCCCTCCCTCACCCCTCCCCCCTCCCTCCCCCCCCCCCGCCCCCCCCCCAGCCCCCCCCCCCCCTCCCCCCCAACCTCCCCCCCACCCCCCCTCCCCCCCTCCACCCCCCTCCTTCATCCAAATACCCCCCCTCACCGATACCCTCACCCTCCTCCCTCTCCTTCAAGTCCCCCCCCCCCCCACCGCTTGCCACCCCCACCCCACCCCCCCCCTCCCCCCTGCCCCCTACCGAACCTGAACCCACCCTTCGCCCCCCCCCCCCGTCCCCCAGCCACCCTCTCCCCCCCTCCCCCACCCTCCACCCCCCCCCCCCCCCGCCCCCCCAACCCCCCCCCCCCCCCTAACCCCCCACGCCCTTTCTCCTATCTAACTCCCCATCCGTGTCCCCACCTCCACCTCCCTCCCCTTCCCTCCCCTCTCCCTCCCCTCCCCGGCCTGTGTGCTCATAGTTTATTGAACTGCCTTTTTTTGCCTCATTCCTCCCTCCTTCTCTCCCGTATTCTGCTCTTCCCTCCGTCACTTCTCTTGTTTTTTTCTTCTTTATGGTCTTTTTCTTTCTCAGCTTTCGTGTATTTGTTCTTCTCCCCCCCAGCCTCCCTTCGGTGCGATCAACGCATGTTCATAGGGGTGATGACGATTATAATGAGGATGGGGATGATGACGACGATTATAATGAGGATGGGGATGATGACGATGATGATGATGGATGAGGAGGAGGAGGAGGAGGAGGATGAAGAGGAGGAGGAGGAGGAGGAGGAAGATGATGATGATGAAGATGATAATGATGATGATAATGATCATGATATTGATGATGAAATCAGATTTCAGTGATAGGGAGAGTGCCGTTGCAAGTAGAAACGTAGATAGACAGATAGACAGACAGATAGATAGACAGACAGACGGATAGATAGATCGACAACACACTGAGAGACAGACAGTTGGATAGCCAGACAGATAGATGGATAGATAGATAGACAGACAAGCAGATAGGCAGATGGAGAGATAGATAGTAAAAACAGACAGATAAATAGATAGATAGACAGATAGACAGACATACAGACAGATAAAAAGACAGAAAGGTAGATAGGTAGAGAGATAGAGAGATAGTCGATAGATATTGTTATAATCACACACACACACACACACACACACACACACACACACACACACACACACACACACACACACACACACACACACACACACACACACACACACACAGAGGGATGGAGGGAGACAGAGAAAAAGAGAAATAAAAAAAAAAAAAAAAAAACAAACAAACAAAACAAACAACAACGCAGGCCCACAAAACTGATAACAAAACAAAATGACAGAACAAACAAACAAACAAATTTTCTTTGCAACACAACTACGAAGCGCAGAAAAAAACCTACAGTGACAACAATTTTCTTTGCCTCACAGTGACTACGAATGCAACACACCACAAAAGCGCAGACCAAAACCTACTGCACAAGAAAGGATTTCTATATCGCACAAGTGACTGTAGTGGAATGAACACTGCCGGACGGACACGGATAGCAGAGAGAGAGAGAGAGAGAGAGGAGAGAGAGGAGAGAGAGAGAGAGAGAGAGAGAGAATGGGTGAGGGAGGAGGGCTTGACAAAGAAATGCGTCCGAGTTGCACGCTGACACAGTTCGTGACGTCATTTGTGGAGTCCTGACCCACTGTGTGACGTGGGCTGAAGAAAAGGTGCAGCATTATGATTGATGGATGGGTGGAGGTAGTGGTGGTGGTGCGGGGTTCGGAGGGTGAGGGCAGACAGGAAAGGTGTGTGTGTGTGTGTGTGTGTGTGTGTGTCGTGTGTGTTCGTGCATGTGTGGTGTGTGTGTGTGTGTGTGTGTGTGTGTGTGTGTGAGAGAGAGAGAGAGAGAGAGAGAGAGAGAGAGAGAGAGAGAGAGAGAGAGAGCGTGTCATTAATAATAAGAGGGAGGAATTGTTAGCCTGCACTTGTTTTCCCCCACTTCTAAATTGTACACAAGCACGGAATACTCAAGACTTAGATGAAACTGTATTTTCTTTTGAAAACCAATGTCTGAGTGGTCCATTACACGTGGAGAGAAATTCAGAAGATAACGTGTCAAATAGTTATGGTAAGATGTTGCTAAATATGTGCACTGCATTGGATTTGTGCATTTTAAATGGTTTGTGTCAGGGCGACCTCAAAGGTTGCTACACATACATCTCTGAGTGTAGCAGCAGTGTGAATGATTATTTTATAATGTCGTGTGATATGTTTGCAACACTTTTCAATGATTGTAAGTTATGTGTGGGTGAACGTGTTAATACTGACCACATGCCTTTGGTATTAAGTATTAATTTACACAGCTTAAACCCCACACAATGTGAAAGAAACATAATGTTGTCAATTTGGTTGAAAGTATTGCTGGAATGATATTCATGTGGATTTGTTTCATAATGCAATGGATTCACCAGAATTTCAGCAACGGATGCGCATGGCAATCAGTCTCATTGAGGTTAATGTTGATGAAGCTTTACTTGTTTTTTAACAGCTGTCTAAAAGTCGCTGCGGAATGTATAAGGAAGATGATAAATGTAAATGAAAAAGAAGTTGGCGAAGATTGGTACGATAGGGAATGTCTTTTAAGTAAAAGAAATGCACGTAAATTGTTGATTAAATACCGTCGAACTTTACCTGTACCTGATCACGTTGAGTACTGTAATGCCAGACGCGATTATACAACATCTTTTGAAGAAAAAAGAGAAAGCATTTAACAAAATTATGTTAGATAAATTAGTCTCCTCCATCAAGTGCCAAAAGGAGTTTTGGGGGAGACAATGCGCAAAATTCAGAAAAGAAGAATTCACCCCCAAAATAATATCAGTCTAGAAAATTGGTTTCAACATTCAAGAAATGCTTGAAAGAAATGATGACATTGACAACGATATAGGGCAAAGAGATGAGAGTGATAACGAAGACGACAATCATAGTCATTTAAATCGCCCTATTTCGAAAGAAGAGGTCATTTTTGCTTTGAGTAAACTGAGAAATCGAAAAGCTGCCGGTCCAGATGGGGTCATTGGTGAAATAATAAAAAATGCATGCAAATCCGATCTGGTGATGAACTTTTTCACAAAAATTCTGAATACTCTATTTGATAAGGGTGTGTTTCCTAAAAGTTGGGCCGAGTGTATTGTTCTCCCATTATATACAAAAGGTGACGTTAATAATCCAGACAACTACAGGGGGGATCTCGCTGTGCAACATCGGTAGTAAATTATATAGTGCTATTATTAATAGAAGACTTCAAGAATGGGTCGAAGAGAACAATATTACAGGCGAATTTCAAGCTGGATTTAAACGAAATTATTCGACTATAGATCATATATTTACTTTGATGGCCTTTGTTCAAAAACAGTTTTGTCTAAATCGAAAATTATATGTAGCTATTATTGATTTTGAAAAAGCATTTGACTCTGTCAACAGGAGTGTTTTGTGGCCAATTTTGGTGAAGCATGGAATCCGAGGTAAATTATATAAATGTGTTTTTGAGCATGTATGACTCTGTGAAAGCGAGAGTGAGATGTGGATCATCTCTAACAGACTACATAAACTGTACTTTGGGAGTTAAACAAGGGGATGTCTGCAGTCCCATTCTTTTTTCTATGTTTATTAATGAATTAACCTTAGAAGTAATACATAATGGTAAGCATGGAGCTCAGTTAGTAACCGATGCATTTGGAGATTTTTCATCCTCCTCTTAGCTGACGACGTTATATTAATCGAAACGATAGTTGGTCTTCAAAATCAGTTAAATAGTTTAGAAAGAGCCTCTGCATCACTCCAGTTGAAAGTAAACATGGCAAAAAGTAATATCATAGTGTTTAGGAAAGGTGGACATCTCGCTGCACAGGAAAAATGGATGTACAATGGAATGCCTATGCCAGTCGTGAATGTCTATAAGTACTTAGGTATATATTTTTCAACACGTTTAAGTCTCGGTTTTGCTTGCAAAGACCTTGTAAATAGAGCTAAACGTTGCGTACTTTGTATTCTAAAGAAAATTGCGTATGCTTAATAATGAGTCTCTTACACTGTTTTTAAAGTTGTTCGATTCTCAAATTCAACCCATAGTACAATATGGAGCTGAGTTATGGAGTCTTGATACTGTTTCTATACATATTGAAAAGTTTCATTTAAATGCGTTGAAAAGGTTTCTCGGTCGGTGTATCAATGCAAACGCCAAACGATTTAGTTTTGGGGAGACCAATAGGTATCCAATCCATTTACGTTCTGTAGTAAGGTGCATTCGTTACTGGCTAAAAATAACCCGGATAGAACCTAGTAGACTACAACATAAAGCATACAAAATGTTAGTACAGCTAGATGCTAGGGATAAGAGTAATTGGGCCTCTGAAGTGAGGTTAAAACTGTGCGAATTCGGGTTTGGCTTTGTGTAGGGGAATCAAGGTGTAGTTGACATAAATAGTTTTATTTGTATGTTCCGGCAAAGGTTAATAGACTGTAACTGGCAGAGATGGAAGTCTCATATCGAGGACAGTTGCCGATTGAATGTTTACAGAGTGTTAAATCCTGCACACTGTATTCCACAGTACTTATCAATGCAAATTAACAGGAGTATTAAACATATTGTCACTAAATGTAGATTTGGTGTATCGGATATTTATGTACATTCAAACCGTTATCGGCCTTTTATTGATCGTAATTTTACATGCTGCCTGTGTTAAGAAGTTGACCTGCTCCCTATGTTAAGAAGTTGACCTACTCCCTATGTTAGGAAGTTGACCTGTTCCATATGTCAAGAAGTAGACCTGCTCCTGTGTTAAGAAGTTGACTGCTCCCTGTGTTAAGAAGTTGACCTGCTCCCTATGTTAAGAAAGTTGACCTGCTCCCTGTGTTAAGAAGTTGACCTGCTCCCTGTGTTAAGAAGTTGACCTGCTCCATATATTAAGAGTTGACCTGCTTCCTGTGTTAAGAAGTTGACCTGCTCCATATGTTAAGAAGTTGACCTGCTCCCTATGTTAAGAAGTTGACCTGCTCCCTATGTTAAGAAGTTGACCTGCTCCCTGTGTTAAGAAGTTGACCTGCTCCATATATTAAGAGTTGACCTGCTCCCTATGTTAAGAAGTTGACCTGCTCCCTGTGTTAAGAAGTTGACCTGCTCCATATATTAAGATTTGACCTGCTTTCTGTGTTAAGAAGTTGACCTGCTCCCTGTGTTAAGAAGTTGACCTGCTCCATATATTAAGAGTTGACCTGCTTTTTCTGTGTTAAGAAGTTGACCTGCTCCCTGTGTTAAGAAGCTGGGCCAAAATGTCCTTTCAGTCCACCAAAAGACAGCCGTTGCACTGGCCGCCTCACGCAGTTTCCAGTCACTTTAAGGTCTGCGACTGCAGAACAGCAATGACACAGCAACGCTTGTGACTCCAGCGCAAGGCGACAGCTGTCTTCACAGTGTGTGGTCGTGTGAAAACCTGATGATGAAAAACACAAACCATCTTCCAAGCAAAAACGAAAGTCCAAATAATAAAAAAAACAACAGCTATAGTCCTCCAAAGGGAAGAAAACAGTATGCAAGAGCACAATTCCACTCTTCGATTTTTCGGCCACGTGGCCCTTTTTTCAGAGAAAAAAAAAATACTACTACGTAATGTCCATCTTTGCCAAAGATAGACATTACGTATTTGCATTGTTTTTGTGGGTTTTTTTTCCTCTTGAAAAAGGCCACGTGGCTGAACATTTTGAAGAGTAGAATTGTGATCTTGTGAAATAAATTTGTTTACTCAACTTTTATCTATGTCTGTAGGTAGACACACTGATAAAGTGTTTGTATGGAAGGCGGGGGGGGGGGGGGGGGGGGGGGGGGGGGGGGGGGGGGGGGGGGGTAGGGGTAGGAGATGTGGATTATTTATGCTATTGTGGAACTAATTTATAGATCCACACTCTCAAACACGCGCACGCGCGCTCAGAGAGAGAGAGAGAGAGAGAGAGAGAGAGAGAGAGAGAGAGAGAGAGAGAGAGAGAGACAGAGACAGAGACAGAGAGAGAGAGACAGACAGAGAGAGAGCGGGGGAAGAGAGAGAGAGAGAGAGAGAGAGAGAGAGAGAGAGAGAGAATGTTGCTTATAGCCCAGCCGACTGCAAAGGGCCACATCAGGGCTGTCACCACGTTAAAATCAACTCACCAGTCATTTAAAAAAAAAAAAAAAAAAAAAAAAAAAAAAAAAACTTTCACACATCTCTCTAAATGATATCTTCTAGAAACGCACCAGTAACCCCGTTAAAAATCTTTCTTCCGTAAAATCTTAAATCAGATGAAAAATGTTAATCTCTCTCAAAAACCCAAAGATCATGTCAGGTGGGACATCTCTGAACAGGGTTTTCATGGACTCTGCTGTAAAATGTTGGTGTCTCACATCGTGCAAATCCCAACACTCCAGAAGAACATGTTTCACTGTGAGTGGCACATGACATGAAACGCACCACGGAGCTTCTTCACTCTTTAAAAGGTAGGAATGGGTAAAATACGAATGGCCGATGTGCAGCCGACACAGAACTGTCTCCTCCCTACGACCACCAGACGTCGATGAGAGGAACTCCTTAAGGTTTGGACGGATCTGAAAGAGTTTGTTATCCGTCTGAGAGAGAGAGAGAGAGAGAGAGAGAGAGAGAGAGAGAGAGAGAGAGAGAGAGAGAGAGAGAGAGAGAGAGAGAGAGAGAGATGACATGGGTGTTTGAATGAGATGGGAATGATGCAGCATTATTTCTATGACATTCCGTTTTAAGAACAGTCCCTGGAGCTGTTCTTGACTGTGATTTGTCACTCCTCTTTTAAAGTCTGGATGATAAAGAAAAAGAAAGGAAAAGCCGATAGGAATGCCATAAACAATGACACATTCAATTCTTTTCCCGTGCTTTCACAACACGCATGATAGCTGGCAGTCACGCATGCATGCCCGCGCGCGCGCAGGCACACACACACACACACACACAACACACACACACACATACACACACACACACACACACACACACACACACACACACACACACATACAACACAGACACACACACGAAACCTCCTTCCCCCTCCTCCCCCCCCCCCCCCCCCCCACACACACACACACAGACACACATGGACACACAGACATACATCGTCTAATATGACGACTAGTGGAAAGACGTTAAATGATCACACACACACACACACACACACACACACACACACACACACACACACACACACACACACACACACACACACAGGTACAGACACACAGACATGCACACGCGCGCGCGCACGCACGTATGCACAAACACATGCACACATTGAGGGCGAGCGAGCGCACGCATGTACGCACGCGCGCGCAAACACACACACACACACACACACACACACACACACACACACACACACACACACACACACACACACACACACACACACACACACTCACTCAAACGCGCGTGCGCGCGGAGGAGAAAAATGGGTTAGGTCAAAACTGCTGCTGCTACTCTGCTGGTCCTGTGATTCTCAGTTATAGGTCCGTGTGCTTTTTATTTAAGATAAAATCGGTTCACTTTTCATATGAATTA
>JADBJO010001032.1:476334-478834 GCA_016801955.1 Conus betulinus
CTGGTGTGTCTGTGTTGTTGTGTGTCTGTGTGTGTCTGAGTCTGATCTGTGACTGTGTGTGTGTGCGTGTGTCTGTTTGTATATCTGTGTGTTTTGTGTCTATATGCGTGCGCGTGTGTTCGTGGACGACACTCCGTGGACGATGAGTGGGTGGATGAGTAGACACACATACCTTTCCACGCCCTCGTCAACTACAATTTCTGCCTCACTTTTTTATATCCGGCTCATGAACGAATAAAAGCCGTCATTTATCTCCCTTGTCTCTGGCGCTGTTGATTCATGTAGAGAACAGCTAGGAAACACCTCGTCACGTTTCGCTGTTCCGGAATCAGTGTCTAATCCTGGAAAGGTCCGCAGAGGAAGGGAGGAGAGTGAGGACCCCGCTATGTGTCACCCCTGTCACTGCTCGCAGAACACTGCGGGATACTGATTGAGTGTTTCGTAGGAAGCTGAAAGAGCGTGATGCCTTTCGGACACCGGATGTTAGGCAATCAACATAAACATACACACACGAACACAGATAAACACACACACACACACACACACACACACACACGCACGCACGCACGCACGCACGCACACGCGCGCGAGCGCGCGCGCGCGCGCGCGCGCACACCACACACACACACACACGCACCACACACACACACACTCACATACACATACACACACACACACACACACACACACACACACACACACACACACACCACACACACACACACACACACACACACACACACACGCGCGCGCGCGCGCGCGCTCGCGCGCGCGCATGCATAGATAGGCAAACACGCAGACAGATCAGGCAGAGAGAGAGAGAGAGAGAGAGAGAGAGAGAGAGAGGGGGGGGTAGGGAGAGACAGATAGACAGACAGATACAGACTGACAGACAGATAGACAGACAGACAGACAACGGTCAGAGAGAGAGAGAGAGAGAGAGAGAGAGAGAGAGAGAGAGAGAGAGAGAGAGAGAGAGAGAGAGAGAGAGATTCAGATGGTTTTTCTTACAGGCCTTGGCCTCCCAGGGACTCCCCCCGCCCCCCCCCCCCCCCCCCCCCCCCCCCCCCCCCCCCACCATGAAGCATAACAAGTAGAGAGAGAGAGACACTTTGACACTTTGACACTATAGTTTATTGTCATTACCAAAGGTCTTATGACAAGGGGGGTAACAGGGCAATAACACATTCTTCTTCCTTTCATTGCAAACAATATAACCCAGTTTTTCAAATGGTCAATCCAATCAAAATAAGCAAACAAAGTACAAAATAGTCTTCGAATATCCTCATAGCCACGAGTACTCCTTTATCATTACATGACGGGTAATGGCGTCCGGTCAGCAGCGCTAGTAAACAGACGCAAGGAATGTTGCTTTTTTTGATGTTGTTTGCAACTGTTTCAAGTTGGTACTCTTTGAAATAATACCGTAAGTAACTCGATTTTTTCGAAACTGAGTGGCAATGGTGGACTTGTTGATGTGGAGGGCCGCTATCGGCATTTTTTGTGGCAGACTGAACGCCAGGTCAAAGTTCACCGGAAAGAAGGATGTTGTTTTTGAACAGGAGAGCAGAGACACGAACCGTGAATCGCTGATAAATTCGACTGATGTTATTGTTACGTTTGTGATGTGCTGGTTTATCATAGCCCTTATTAACACTTTGTATAGAAATGTGCTTGAAATGCAATCAATGGACAATGAAATGATTAGAGAAAAGTTAATCATGAAAGGGACTGCGTCTTATGCCGAATATATGATGTGTGTCAACACCGGTATGTGTCAGTTGGACACGCACGTGCAAGTGCCTGTCCTTGCTTGTTGTGTTGTGCACGCCGTGCTCTCACTGCGCAAGCTGCTACTTAGCGGTGATGTAGAGACGAAACCCTGGCCCCAACCCTGACGGACAGGCACTTATGGATGAAGAAATTACGGCGATGAATACTACGACAGGACAAGAAGACATGATGGAGACACTAAATGCAAACCATACAGCAACAGTTTCAGCACCAAACAACTCTAATCAGGAATGATCTTAGTGAGATTAAAGATGAACTAAGTCAGGTGAAACAGCAATGTGAGGAGATCAACAGAAGATGTGACAGACTCGAAGTGGACCACAGACACTTGACAGAGACGGTGAATGACATGACAACTGACGTACAACACTTGTTTGCTGTCAAATGACAGAAAGGAAGAGACGCAACAGTTGACCGAAACACTCGAAGAAATCAAAAAAGAGTTTAAAAAACTAAAAATAGACACGGACAGGCTAGAGGATTTCTCACGCAGAGACAATCTGCGATTTTTCAGGATTTCCCAGAAACTACCCAACGAGACATTCGACACGTGTGCCAGAACAGTTGTTTGATGTTCTCAATAGTATTGATGATGACAGACATTGGACAGATGAGGACATTGAACGTGCTCATAGGATAGGATATGCACGCGAGGGTCAAGCTAGACCTATGATTGTAAAATTTAGGCGATGGAGAGACAAAATGT
>JADBJO010001032.1:488834-491334 GCA_016801955.1 Conus betulinus
CTCTTGTAGTCACCTCACTTTGAAAGTAACTGTCAGTGTCTGGAGAAATGACCGTCTGGATGTCCGTCGACTCTACGTTCCTTTGAAATGTGCTGTGAATAAGGTATGATCTCTCTGAAACTTTGTGAGAAAGCGTATTGATTTGTTATGTGCCTACACATTGTGGCTCACACAGACATGTGTAAATGTGAAAACAAATCTTAAATGTTTCGTTTTGTTTTGTTTCGTGTTTTGTTTTCGTTGCCTCGTCTGGCGTTATACGGATGTCTTTTGTTTTTGATCTTGTTCTAGGGACTAATAGCCTGGAGAATCACATGCTGTTCTTGTTCATCCTCTCTCTCTCTCTCTCTCTCTCTCTCTCTCTTCTTCTTCTTCTTCTTCTTCTTCTTCTTCTTCTTCTTCTCCGAAGCAACCTTCTAATTACAGTTTAGAAAACTGGACTCACCATTTCAATAAATAAAAACGTTGAAAAGAGATATATGGCGCTTGTAACGTGATGTAAGGGGAAGTCAGCAGTGATACAAACAGCAACAATGATACCAGTGACCATGCATTAAATCGTCCCACTCGCAACGATCCGGCTTTGAAAAAAATGAAGGAATCGCAAAGCCGGCTGCCCTGACTGAATCATGAGAGGGGTATAAAAAAAATGCATGTAGGTCTGATTTCTGGTTGTTTTGTCACAAATCGTCGTTCTTTTCTATTATTCATATTCTGTTTCATAAAGGTGTTTCCTGAAGTGTGGACAGAGTCTGTAGTTCCCCCTTTATATAAAAGTGGTGATGCTGATGATCCACATGATTACAGGGACATATCCTTGTCTAATGTTTGTAGTAAACTTCACAATGCTGTTGTCAACAGGGGCTGAAGAACTGGGGGGGGGGGGGGGGGGGGGGGGGGGGGGGGGGGGGGGGGGGGGGGGGGGGGGGGGGGGGGGGGGGGGGGGGGGGGTCAAAAACTGGCGAATCCTGGCTGGATCCATGGATTAGCGAGACTGTTGGGCACTAGATAACATGCTTACTTTAATATTATTTGTGCAAAAACGCTGTGTTTGAATCGTAAATTATATATGTTGCGTGTGTGGATTTTGCAAAAGCTGTTAACGCTGTTAATATCAGCATAGCACGGCACATTTTGTTTTGGAATGGAATAAGGGAGAGAAATCGTATCAATGTGTTTAGGAATATATACGACTCAAAGTGAAAAGTGGCGGATCTTTTATTCACAGTATTAACGCACAACTGGTGTTAAGAAAAAGGGGATATATTCAGTCCCGTAATGTTTTCGTCTTTAAAGATGAACTGACATTAAAATCTGCTACTTCTTGAAGGCACGGTGCAATGTTCAGAAATAATTCTTTTGAGAGAGTTACGTTCTTCTAGTAGTAGATGATGTTGTATTATTAGAGAAAGAGCATCCGCTTCACTTCAGTTATCGGCACACATGAGCAAAGGTAATATCATTCATTACAAAGGGCGGTTATCTTGCTGCCAGATAAAAAAAAAGGCCAGCATAGAATAGAATCGCTATGCTAGTAGTGAATGCCTATAAGTAATTTGATTTTTTTTTTCAACCGTTTAAATTTTTATTTTGTTTGTAAAAATATTGTGAGCTGATCTAAATATGCTGATTCTATTTTTGACGACTTAAGCGCCGTTTAAATGAGTCTTATTTCGTTTTTGATTTTTTTTTTTCACTCAAACTCAACTGATGCTACAAGGTGATAATGAGTTATGGCATTTTTATTCTGTTGCTATGTATACAACAAAACAAAAATTGTAGGCCATAACTAATGTTTTGGTGTTTTTCCATGCATACATCGAATGGTTTCATATACGAAGAGACTAATAGATGTTCAATACATTTTATTTCAGTGGTGAAACGCGTTTGTTACTGGTAAGGAACACAGCTAGATCCACACGGATTACATTTTAGGCCTATGCCATGCTTGTAGAGTTCAACGACATGGATAAGAACTATTGGATCTCTATTTAAGAGTATAATTATGAGTACAAATTCAGCTTTGTGCAGTTGGCAATTGTGGAACATATCTGTTGAAGACAGGAGCAGATTCAGTATTTATGAAATGTTAGATTTTGTTCGTTGTATCCTATAAAATCTAATGGTACTGATAAACATTTGAGATACACACAAAACAGATGTGGTATTTTAGATTATTATGCACATCTAAATTCTGTTAGTTGTATCGTATTGTATTATTAAAGTTAATGATGAACAGCTGAGGTACAATAACAAAGCTCGGATTGGGTATTCCAGATCATTATGTGCATTCTCAGCGTTATACAACATTTCATATATCGTTGGGTAATTGACCATCTAATGACCTCAAGAAATTGTTCTTTTTATTCTTCCACGCCCAGTATTTTATTATCTCCGACAGCGTAATGTACAACAGAACACATCCGGCATCCTTCCCTCTTCAAAACTGATCTGGTTAAAGGCCTCTAAAAATAATAAACAGTTGAAGAGCTTTGTGTTT
>JADBJO010001032.1:493834-504127 GCA_016801955.1 Conus betulinus
TGGTTTTATACAGTTCCATTGTTCCACAGTGACACCAACCATACCATTGTGGCTGTACACAGTTCCATTGTTCCACAGTGACACCAACCGTACCATTGTGGCTGTATACAGTTCCATTGTTGCACAGTGACACCAACCATACCATTGTGGTTTTATACAGTTCCATTGTTGCACAGTGACATCAACCATACCATTGTGGCTGTATACAGTTCCATTGTTCCACAGTGACACCAACCGTACCATTGTGGTTTTACACAGTTCCATTGTTCCTCAGTGACACCAACCGTACGATTGTGCTGTATACAGTTCCATTGTTCCTCAGTGACACCAACCGTACCATTGTGCTGTATACAGTTCCATTGTTCCTCAGTGACACCAACCATACCATTGTGGTTTATACAGTTCCATTGTTCCACAGTGACACCAACCGTACCATTGTGGCTTTACACAGTTCCATTGTTCCACAGTGAAACCAACCATACCATTGTGGTTTTATACAGTTCCATTGTTCCACAGTGACACCAACCGTACCGTTGTGGCTATATACAGTTCCATTGTTCCACAATGACACCAACCGTACCATTGTGTTTTGTACAGTTCCATTGTTCCACAGTGACACCAACCGTACCATTGTGGCTTTACACAGTTCCATTGTTCCACAGTGACACCAACCGTACCATTGTGGTTTTATACAGTTCCATTGTTTCCACAGTGACACCAACCGTACCATTGTGTTTTGTACAGTTCCATTGTTCCACAGTGACACCAACCGTACCATTGTGGATTTACACAGTTCCATTGTTCCACAGTGACACAAACCATACCATTGTGGTTTTATACAGTTCCATTGTTGCACAGTGACACCAACCGTACCATTGTGGCTTTACACAGTTCCATTGTTCCACAGTGACACCAACCGTACCATTGTGGCTTTACACAGTTCCATTGTTCCACAGTGACACCAACCGTACCATTGTGGTTTATACAGTTCCATTGTTCCACAGTGACACCAACCGTACCATTGTGTTTTTGTACAGTTCCATTGTTCCACAGTGACACCAACCGTACCATTGTGGATTTACACAGTTCCATTGTTCCACAGTGACACCAACCATACCATTGTGGTTTTATACAGTTCCATTGTTCCACAGTGACACCAACCGTACCATTGTGGCTTTACACAGTTCCATTGTTCCACAGTGACACCAACCGTACCATTGTGGCTTTACACAGTTCCATTGTTCCACAGTGAAACCAACCATACCATTTTGGTTTTATACAGTTCCATTGTTCCACAGTGACACCAACCGTACCATTGTGGCTTTACACAGTTCCATTGTTCCACAGTGACACCAACCGTGCCATTGTAGGTTTGTATAGTTCCGTTGTTCCACAGTGACACCAACCGTGCCATTGTAGGTTTGTATAGTTCCATTGTTCCACAATGTCTATGTTCCTCCTTCACAAAGCAGTGATTGAAAGGAGTACAGCGACACCAACAATATCAACGTGGTGTTATGCTGCCATCGTCCCAATGTGTTCATATTCGACCTTCACAAAGCAGTGATTGAAAGGATTGTAGTGACACCAACGATGCCAATGTGGTGTTATATTTCTACTGTTCCACTGTGTTAATGTTCCACCTTCACAAAGCAGTGATTGAAAGGATTGTAGTGACACCAACGATGCCAATGTGGTGTTATATTTCTACTGTTCCACTGTGTTAATGTTCCATCTTCACAAAGCAGTGATTGAAAGGATTGTAGTGACACCAACGATGCCAATGCGGTGTTATATTTCTACTGTTCCACTGTGTTAATGTTCCACCTTCACAAAGCAGTGATTGAAAGGATTGTAGTGACACCAGCGATGCCAATGTGGTGTTATATTTCTACTGTTCCACTGTGTTAATGTTCCACCTTCACAAAGCAGTGATTGAAAGGATTGTAGTGACACCAACGATGCCATGTGGTGTTATATTTCTACTGTTCCACTGTGTTAATGTTCCACCTTCACAAAGCAGTGATTGAAAGGAGTATAGTGACACTAACAATACCAGAGTGGCGTTATGCTTCCATTGTCCAACTGTATCTATGTTCAACTTTATGTTCGTACACAGGTACCAGAGTTACCTGTTTTCATGAATTACAGACTATTTTTCAAGATGATTTTGCTTTACGGCCTCACCGGAGCAAAACGAAAGAAAATGAGTAACTGTGGGGCATCAACATGGATAATAGGTATTGTTTTTCATGTAAAAGTGTGAGAAACTAATAATCATTTATTTTTAATTCTGGGTTTTTAAGTAAAGAAAAAAGACCAACAATTTTTCATCCGAGCGACTTCAGTGGCTGTAGTCCCATAGATGATGCGGCTCCGTGTTTCTAGCGACATCTTGTCTGTTCCGTCACAGCCCTGGCTCTGACGATCTTCAGACAGCAGCCAGCATCACGTGTTTACGAGGCTACCCTCCAGAGGAGACGCTGTGCTGCAGCCAAGTCACAATGGTGGTGTTCAGTGGTGTCTGTTAGTCACAATGGTAGTGTTTAGTGGTGTCTGTTAGTCACAATGGTGGTGTTTAGTGGTGTCTGTTAGTCACAATGGTAGTGTTTAGTGGTGTCTGTTAGTCACAATGGTAGTGTTTAGTGGTGTATGTTTGTCACAATGGTGATGTTCAGTGGTGTCTGTTGGGTCACAATGGTGTCTGTTAGTCACAATGGCGGTGTTCAGTGGTGTCTGTTAGTCACAATGGCGGTGTTCAGTGGTGTCTGGTAGTCACAATGGTGGTGTTCAGTGGTGTCTGTTGGGTCACAATGGCGGTGTTCAGTGGTGTCTGTTAGTCACAATGGCGGTGTTCAGTGGTGTCTGTTAGTTACAATGGCGGTGTTCAGTGGTGTCTGTTGGTCACAATGGTGGTGTTCAGTGGTGTCTGTTAGTCACAAATGGCGGTGTTCAGTGGTGTCTGTTAGTTACAATGGCGGTGTTCAGTGGTGTCTGTTGGTCACAATGGTGGTGTTCAGTGGTGTCTGTTAGTCACAATGGTGGTGTTCAGTGGTGTCTGTTAGTCACAATGGCGGTGTTCAGTGGTGTCTGTTAGTCACAATGGTGTCTGTTAGTCACAATGGTGGTGTTCAATGGTGTCTGTTAGTCACAATGGTGGTGTTCTGTGGTGTCTGTTAGTCACAATGGTGTCTGTTAGTCACAATGGTGGTGTTCAATGGTGTCTGTTGGTCACAACGGTGGTGTTCTGTGGTGTCTGTACATATCTGACATACGCTGAACAGCGCCTTACTAAGCCTCCCGCTGACGACTACGATCTCTTCGCCGCGGAGCCAGAGTGAGCGTGCACGTCCCTCCTTCCCATCACCATACACACACACACACTCACACTACGCGCGCGCACACACACACACACACACAGACACAGACACACACACACACACACACACACACACACACACACACACACACACACACACACACACACACACACACACATCTCTTCTCACCCTTGACCTCCCCGTTGAGGGCGCCACCACGTCGGTGCGACGGCAGTTCCCAAGAACACGTGAAATCCAGCGATCTCCACACGACAAGACTGTAGAGTTCTGGATCAGGTAAACCAACATAAACAAATAACACTTTACATTTCGGTTGCTTGTTTCAAATAGTTTGTGGAAATGCAGACTCTTTAGCACCCACCCCCATCTCTTCCCCATCCCATTCCTCCCTTCACGTCCACCCCCATCTCTTCCCCATCCCATTCCTTCTTCACGTCCACCCCCATCTCTTCCCCATCCCATTCCTCCTTCACGTCCACCTCCATCTCTTCCCCATCCCATTCCTCCTTCACGTCCACCTCCATCTCTTCCCCATCCCATTCCTCCTTCACGTCCACCTCCATCTCTTCCCCATCCCATTCCTCCTTCACGTCCACCCCCATCTCTTCCCCATCCCATTCCTCCTTCACGTCCACCTCCATCTCTTCCCCATCCCATTCCTCCTTCACGTCCACCCCCATCTCTTCCACTTCCAAGCCTCCTCCGCTTTGTTCCTTCAACAGTCTGCTGATTATCAATTATTATCACAAAGAAGTTGACAGATTTCCGCAAACCGAGTGGTTCAACATGAAATACGCGAAGATCTGACTCAAAGAGAGATGCCTCTGGTGTAACGCATGGTCAGCACACTGCTTAAGATTCATGGCTGGGGTTTCCTTTGGCGTACTCCAAGGATATCTATTGCTGTGTCAGACATTACGATATTGGCATTGTTTGTCAGAGCTGCAAGGTATGTGTCCAGCACTACCACCCAGTCCGTGGCCGCTGCGAATGGTCTGGCTATGTCAGGATCTTCATTTGGGACAAGAGTAAATTCTAGACGGCCGCTTTGCACTCTCTTCTTACGTTTTCAATCGTACTGTTGAGGTCACCATGACAAAGTCAGTTCCTGGAAATGTCCAATCCATGCCAGACCTGCTCCTGTGTTTCCAGAAAAAAGCATTGTCTACCTGGCCAAGTGTACCGTCGGGATGTTTTCTGCTTCAAAAAAAGTGTTAGCAAATTACTATCACAACGTGTTAGCAAGAACAAACCACTATCACAAATTGTTACGAAGAACAAATCACTATCACAAAGTGTTAGCAAGACCAAATCACTATCACAAAGTGTTAGCAAGACCAAATCACTATCACAAAGTGTTAGCAAGAACAAATCACTATCACAAAGTGTTAGCAAGAACAAATCACTATCACAAAGTACTAGCAAGAACAAAATCACCATCACAAAGTGTTGGCAAGGACTAATCACTATCACAAAGTGTTGGCAAGGACAAATCACTATCACAAAGTGTTGGCAAGAACACTATCACAAAGTGTTGGCAAGAACAAATCACTATCACAAAAGTGTTGGCAAGAACAAACCACTATCAGAAAGTGTTAGCAAGAACAAAATCGCTATCAGAAAGTGTTAGCAAGACCAAATTACTAAATTACTATCACAAAGTGCTAGCAAGAACAAATTACTATCAGAAAGTGTTAGCAAGAACAAATCACTACCATAAAGTGTTGGCAAGAGCAAATCACTCTCACTGCTAGCAGAGACGTCAGCTGGACGAAGAACCGCATGGGAGAGCAATAACTCCTGCTACCACTGGTATCTTCAATCGTCCTGTGTACACGAAAAACATGAACCCTCACAGCCGGTGTGGACAGAAAATCCCAGCCGTGAAAATGAGGTGTGACCAAAAGACACTCAACATCAGACATACTGATCATAGCCCCAGTCAAACATCGAGCAGCACATCGAACAATAATACAGATCCACTGAAATCAATCTGGAAAAGAAAAGCTATGTCGGAATTGTCATGTAACAAGATCCAATCTAAAACAATCCTCAAGGGAATTTTGAAGAAGGAAACTGATAAAAGAACAAACAAACAAAAAGAAAAGAAAGAAAGAAAAAAAGAAAGAAAGAAAAAAGTGGTGGATTGACAACATTGCAGAACTGGCAGGGCACAGATTGGCGGGGACGCAAGCCTTGAAACATAGCTGACAGATCTGGTGGAACCTGTGAAACTATTCATCGGTGCGATGAATATGAATGAATGAATGAATGAATGAATGTATGAATGCATGAATGCATGAATGAATGAATGAATGAATGAATGAATGAATGATATGGTATGATGTATAAAGAAAAAGTCGCAGAAGGCAAGTTTCACGATTCAGCATCGCTCTGTTTACGATTTTCTTTCAGTTCAACACAGACACAAGCGATGCCGTGTTTAAGGACATGACGGATGTGTGTGAATGCTTACACGATGTGTGTGTAAAAAGGATCCCTGTGCTGTACGGCGGTGTTGATTGTTTTTTTTTTGTGTTGTGTGTAAAAAATCATACATCAGAACCCCTCTCCAGTGCTGTGCTAGGCCACCGACCAAGCTGTTCCCCATGGTGTGGCCAGATAAGTGGCCCCATTTGTGGGCCAGTTGGTTTCCACAGAGGAAACGACCCCCTGGCTGTTGGGGCAGAGTGAAGTGAAGTGTGTGTGGTGCTAATCCTGTTACGCTGCAGTGTCCGGAAAAGGCTCTCCTCCCAAGACAAGATGTGGCGGGTGTGCTGTGACGGCTAAATGCCATGGCACACACTGCAGCGGCCAGCATTATGTGTGTTTTCTATGTACATCTGTAAGTGTGAGTTTTGCTTTTTTTTTTTTTTTTTTTTTTTTTTTTTCTCTCTCTCTCTTTTTTTTTCTTTGTAGGACAAAAATACCACAAATGCCACAAATGCACGTAACACAGATCAAAAATGCCTCTCACCACGCGCTCTATGAGCGCCAAATATCTAACCAACGAGACCATCAAGCTCACCAAAGACCCATGCCAAGTGACGTTCGACTCTCCCCACACCCACCTGCCTGTATGGAGATATGTGTTGTGTGAAAAGGTATTGTGGTAAATATCGCCCACCATCCACCTCAAGTGTATTGAAGGAATACAACAAGAACAACAAAGCCCTTTGGATTTGGCGCCGAGCTTTGTCACCCCACTGCCCAGTGAGTTGTGGCATTCATCCTTTCAAATTGTTTTGAACAGTGAACACAAACTTTTAACAATTCATATCTACTACGCAACGGGCAAAATCTTAGTACAAGGACATGTATGTCAAGAATGGGTACGGCAGGAGTTTGATAAACTAAAAGAAATTGTGTTTCATCTGTGTACACCAGATGTCACGACATTGTCAATTGCGAATGCCCTTGACAATGTCACAGACTCCTTTCCTCCGACTCCATTGATCATCTGTGATGCACGGACTAATGAAGCTGTGGAAACATCGCTCGAGTCAAGTGATTCCATCCCTCCACCCCACTATCTCACCCCTCACTAACTCAGGAATCCCAATTGCCTGTCAGCTCCAACACGTCCCATGCCACACTCCCTCCCTCATCCGCCCCAGACAGCATGGAATCGCCACCTGCATCCCTCCAGTCTCCGGCATCAACAGCCCTTCATCCCCTGTTGACATTTCTCACTCCTCAGTCCCTTCCTCCACCCAGCAAAAATACTGACCCCCCATCTGATCCTCCCACGCCACCCCGTGTGTGTTCTAGAACAGCGTGTGTTGTCACCCTCCCCCCACCAGTACTGACCCTCAGTCTGCTACCCATTCTGTCAACACACTGACCCCCAGAGTGCCAGCTCACAGCATCGGGTTTCCCCCACACTCTCTCAGCTAGCAAGCATGGCCGTTATCACACACCTTCAAAAACAGCTTATCTCAGCCACACGCACTCTCTCCAAACATGCAGCAAGACATACAAACACTGAAAAATAAACTTGAACACACATCCCAGCAAGTTGAACAGAACACTCAGAACACGGGTGATATGGAGATTAGGGTAAAAAATTCCATAAAGTCATTAAATCAAGATCTATCACAACAAATCAAACAAGTACAAAATGAACACACACATCTACAGCGCCAGATGAAAGACAGCACAAGCAAACTGCAATCATTCAAAGACAGTCAAAACAACATCAATACTGACATTAGGAAACGAATGCACGCCCTCAAACCAATCAATCAAACACAACAACCAGACAACCAAACAATCCAGACACACAGTGACACATCAACTACATCATCTACACAGATGGAGTATGCTGTGGAAACATCCAATACATACAGTGTGCTGTCAGACAGTTCTACAGAGCAAAACACAGGTTCTTCTGTTCCATCACCAAAATCTCTACAACAAGAACAAACCACACACAAACACAATGACAGAAATCCCCACTGCCATCAACAAACAGAATCCACATCCCCCACCTCCTCTAGCTATCCTACGACAAAAGACAATCCCAGAAAATTGTAACATGCTACTATTAGGAGACTCTGTGTTAAAAGGGGTAGATGAGAAGCAAATGTCAACAGAGCGCTACAGGGTGAAAAATCTGTCAGTGCCTGGCTGACAGTCCATCAGCTGTGTCAGTGGCTGAAATCACTGCCCCCATCACCCCACATCCAACGGGTCACTTTCCATGTGGGGATCAACAGCTGTGACGAAAGGCCAGTGCCTGTAGCAGACTGGGTTGAGTTAATCCACCTACTCAGGCAAGCGTTCCCCAGTGCTTCACTGCAGGCCTCCTCCATTCTTCCTCCCCTTGGTCAACACCCCCTTAAGGACATGGCGTCACGATCCACGGCCAATCTTCGCCTCTCCTGCCGTCAAGAGAGGATCAGTTACCTAGATAACACCCCCTCCTTCCTCGCCAGATCTGGGGCACCAAAGAAAGCCATGTACCAGGACAGACTACATCCCAGTTCATATGGCTTCAAAGTCCTTGCTCCAACATCTGTCCCACTAATTACCACAAGACCCAACCATCCAGCTACGTCAGGCCCACCACACAAAGAGCAAGAAGTGACCGTCTTGCAACACAACACGCCCCTGTGACCACTAACAGTCCCCCAGCTATGACTACGAAAACTGATTTTCCCAGCAAACACTCCCAAAAATCCAAACTCTCGCAGTGTGTGTATAATATGCTAGGTCGGCATCAACGCCCTACAAAGCAACCCCTTCTACAATCCCCTACCCACATGTATTCCTTTTCTTCCCAGTGAATAGAAATGACAAACATCAATATAAAGAGTACAGAAACGTGACTTGCACCCTCCACCCACACAGCACATCACCCCCTTCCATGTCCAAACCACACACTAGCAGCAACCAACACACCCCACCTCCAAACACATCTCAGCTGCAACCTCACAACACAGCTTGGCCACAATTTCCCAGCACAGCACAACTACCACCCTCTAATACCCCATACAATCCACCAACTCCAGACAATGACCACCTCACACTTCCGAACACAACACTCCTACCACCACCATCAACACATTACACTTCCGACCCCCCACCATCACGCACATCCCACTGCAGTCAGCACAACCCCCCAGCCCGCTACATCCATTTGCTGTTCAGTTGCTGAACACAATGACTGCTCAGTTCCTGTCACAGCAACACCAACCAGCTCCTCTCCCCATGTCCTCATTGAATTGAATTGATATGTCACTGTATGCATCCTTATATTTGTATGTCATTGCATAATGTAATATCCAATGCATAGCACATAGATATGTACTGCAATAAGCTATTTCATAATCCATGTGCTATGTGTGTCTGCGCATATCTAATTGTTGTGAGCGCATTAATAGTTTTCTACATGCATGTGTGTGGATGCACACACACGTGTGTATGTGTGTCTGCGCGCGCGCGCGTGCGTTTGTGTGTGTGTGTGTGTGTGTGTGTGTGTGTGTGTGTGTGTGTGTGTGTGTGTGTGTGTGTGTGTTTTACGTGTTTTTGTTTGTTTGATTGTTTCTTTGTATGGCCTGCTGCAGTCTGTCGTGCCTGTCATATGTATTGCATCATACTATACGACATATTACTCTCGTATCAAGAAGTGCCTTCAGTGGTGTTGTGGAAAAAAAAAAGTAAACAACAGAAGACTTTGGAAAAGCGCAAGACTGTGTGCTGTGGAAAAAAAAAGTATACAACAGAAGACTTTGTAAAAGCGCAAGACTGTGTGCCTTATAGAAAGAGACTGAACAAAGCCTCTACAGCAGCAGACTCTGCAATTAAAAAAAAGACTACTGCTTACTGCAAGCGAGGCAATATTGTGCATTGCCAACTCGTAACTACAAGTGCGGCTACGTGATTGTGTATTTGTGAGTGAGTGGCTTTTTTTTTTTTTTTTTTTTTTTTTTTTTTTTTTTTTTTTTACTTGTTTTCATTTTGAGTTGTTGGTTCTTTGATATTTTGTCTTAAGTTTCATTTCCTTTTTTCACCTCTTTCTGTATCCCCTTAAGTGTAATCTTGTTTTAAAACTGCTTCCTTTGTGAGGAAGTGTATATTTTCATTTCAGAAACGTGTATCCATAAGTATACCATCTGGCCGAGGAGTTACGGACAGATACTGTAAAGATTTTTTTTTTTTTTTTTTTTTTTTTTTTTTCTCATACCCTTCTGTTTCCTAAAAGTTGTTACGGTGTATAAACCAGCCCCATTTTCGCTCTTTTATGTGATTTTATTCTGTTCCTTTATAATACACATCATAACGTCACCCAACGAGCAAAATCGCCGTCTCTTATTATCATCACATCAGTACACAACTAGAAATGAGCAAGAACCAGTCTGCATGGCCATGCAAAGAAGGACTCCGAATCTGTCACCTTAATATCCAACATGCAGTTAACAAGACATCAGATATATCAACACTGATTTGG